>CAKZFB020000040.1:0-273135 GCA_936432065.2 Rutpela maculata
CATCAAACCCATCCTAATTTCGTCAAACCCATGCTAAATATGTCAAACCTCACATAAATTTTCAAACCTCACATAAATTTTCGTTCGGTTTCATCAAACCCATCCTAATTTCTTCAAACCCATGCTAAATTGCTCAAACCTCACATAAATTTTCAAACCACATAAATTTTCGTTCGGTTTCATCAAACCCATCCTAATTTCATCAAACCCATCCTAATTTCTTCAAACCCATGCTAAATTGCTCAAACCTCAGGTAAATTTTCAAACCACATAAATTTTCGTTCGGTTTCATCAAACCCATCCTAATTTCTTCAAACCCATGCTAATTTGCTCAAACCTCAGATAAATTTTCAAACCTCATAAATTTTCGTTCGGATTCATCAAACCCATCCTAATTTCATCAAACCCATCCTAATTTCTTCAAACCCATGCTAAATTGCTCAAACCTCAGGTAAATTTTCAAACCACATAAATTTTCGTTCGGTTTCATCAAACCCATCCTAATTTCGTCAAACCCATGCTAAATATGTCAAACCTCACATAAATTTTCAAACCTCACATAAATTTTCGTTCGGTTTCATCAAACCCATCCTAATTTCGTCAAACCCATGCTAAATATGTCAAACCTCACATAAATTTTCAAACCTCACATAAATTTTCGTTCGGTTTCATCAAACCCATCCTAATTTCTTCAAACCCATGCTAATTTGCTCAAACCTCAGATAAATTTTCAAACCTCATAAATTTTCGTTCGGATTCATCAAACCCATCCTAATTTCATCAAACCCATCCTAATTGCTTCAAACCCATGCTAAATTGCTCAAACCTCAGGTAAATTTTCAAACCACATAAATTTTCGTTCGGTTTCATCAAACCCATCCTAATTTCGTCAAACCCATGCTAAATATGTCAAACCTCACATAAATTTTCAAACCACATAAATTTTCGTTCGGTTTCATCAAACCCATCCTAATTTCTTCAAACCCATGCTAAATTGCGCAAACCTCACATAAATTTTCAAACCACATAAATTTTCGTTCGGTTTCATCAAACCCATCCTAATTTCTTCAAACCCATGCTAATTTGCTCAAACCTCAGATAAATTTTCAAACCTCATAAATTTTCGTTCGGATTCATCAAACCCATCCTAATTTCTTCAAACCCATGCTAAATTGCTCAAACCTCACATAAATTTTCAAACCTCATAAATTTTCGTTCGGATTCATCAAACCCATCCTAATTTCATCAAACCCATCCTAATTTCTTCAAACCCATGCTAAATTGCTCAAACCTCAGGTAAATCTTCAAACCACATAAATTTTCGTTCGGTTTCATCAAACCCATCCTAATTTCTTCAAACCCATGCTAAATTGCTCAAACCTCACATAAATTTTCAAACCTCATAAATTTTCGTTCGGATTCATCAAACCCATCCTAATTTCATCAAACCCATCCTAATTTCTTCAAACCCATGCTAAATTGCTCAAACCTCAGGTAAATTTTCAAACCACATAAATTTCCGTTCGGTTTCATCAAACCCATCCTAATTTCTTCAAACCCATGCTAAATTGCTCAAACCTCACATAAATTTTCAAACCACATAAATTTTCGTTCGGTTTCATCAAACCCATCCTAATTTCTTCAAACCCATGCTAATTTGCTCAAACCTCAGATAAATTTTCAAACCTCATAAATTTTCGTTCGGATTCATCAAACCCATCCTAATTTCATCAAACCCATCCTAATTTCTTCAAACCCATGCTAAATTGCTCAAACCTCAGGTAAATTTTCAAACCACATAAATTTTCGTTCGGTTTCATCAAACCCATCCTAATTTCGTCAAACCCATGCTAAATATGTCAAACCTCACATAAATTTTCAAACCACATAAATTTTCGTTCGGTTTCATCAAACCCATCCTAATTTCTTCAAACCCATGCTAATTTGCTCAAACCTCAGATAAATTTTCAAACCTCATAAATTTTCGTTCGGATTCATCAAACCCATCCTAATTTCTTCAAACCCATGCTAAATTGCTCAAACCTCACATAAATTTTCAAACCTCATAAATTTTCGTTCGGATTCATCAAACCCATCCTAATTTCATCAAACCCATCCTAATTTCTTCAAACCCATGCTAAATTGCTCAAACCTCAGGTAAATTTTCAAACCACATAAATTTTCGTTCGGTTTCATCAAACCCATTATAATTTCGTCAAACCCATGCTAAATATGTCAAACCTCACATAAATTTTCAAACCTCACATAAATTTTCGTTCGGTTTCATCAAACCCATCCTAATTTCTTCAAACCCATGCTAAATTGCTCAAACCTCACATAAATTTTCAAACCACATAAATTTTCGTTCGGTTTCATCAAACCCATCCTAATTTCTTCAAACCCATGCTAATTTGCTCAAACCTCAGATAAATTTTCAAACCTCATAAATTTTCGTTCGGATTCATCAAACCCATCCTAATTTCATCAAACCCATCCTAATTTCTTCAAACCCATGCTAAATTGCTCAAACCTCAGGTAAATTTTCAAACCACATAAATTTTCGTTCGGTTTCATCAAACCCATCCTAATTTCGTCAAACCCATCCTAATTTCTTCAAACCCATGCTAAATTGCTCAAACCTCAGGTAAATTTTCAAACCACATAAATTTTCGTTCGGTTTCATCAAACCCATCCTAATTTCGTCAAACCCATGCTAAATATGTCAAACCTCACATAAATTTTCAAACCTCACATAAATTTTCGTTCGGTTTCATCAAACCCATCCTAATTTCTTCAAACCCATGCTAAATTGCTCAAACCTCACATAAATTTTCAAACCACATAAATTTTCGTTCGGTTTCATCAAACCCATCCTAATTTCATCAAACCCATCCTAATTTCTTCAAACCCATGCTAAATTGCTCAAACCTCAGGTAAATTTTCAAACCACATAAATTTTCGTTCGGTTTCATCAAACCCATCCTAATTTCTTCAAACCCATGCTAATTTGCTCAAACCTCAGATAAATTTTCAAACCTCATAAATTTTCGTTCGGATTCATCAAACCCATCCTAATTTCATCAAACCCATCCTAATTTCTTCAAACCCATGCTAAATTGCTCAAACTTCAGGTAAATTTTCAAACCACATAAATTTTCGTTCGGTTTCATCAAACCCATCCAAATTTCGTCAAACCCATGCTAAATATGTCAAACCTCACATAAATTTTCAAACCTCACATAAATTTTCGTTCGGTTTCATCAAACCCATCCTAATTTCGTCAAACCCATGCTAAATATGTCAAACCTCACATAAATTTTCAAACCTCACATAAATTTTCGTTCGGTTTCATCAAACCCATCCTAATTTCTTCAAACCCATGCTAATTTGCTCAAACCTCAGATAAATTTTCAAACCTCATAAATTTTCGTTCGGATTCATCAAACCCATCCTAATTTCATCAAACCCATCCTAATTTCTTCAAACCCATGCTAAATTGCTCAAACCTCAGGTAAATTTTCAAACCACATAAATTTTCGTTCGGTTTCATCAAACCCATCCTAATTTCGTCAAACCCATGCTAAATATGTCAAACCTCACATAAATTTTCAAACCTCATAAATTTTCGTTCGGTTTCATCAAACCCATCCTAATTTCTTCAAACCCATGCTAAATTGCTCAAACCTCACATAAATTTTCAAACCACATAAATTTTCGTTCGGTTTCATCAAACCCATCCTAATTTCTTCAAACCCATGCTAATTTGCTCAAACCTCAGATAAATTTTCAAACCTCATAAATTTTCGTTCGGATTCATCAAACCCATCCTAATTTCTTCAAACCCATGCTAAATTGCTCAAACCTCACATAAATTTTCAAACCTCATAAATTTTCGTTCGGATTCATCAAACCCATCCTAATTTCATCAAACCCATCCTAATTTCTTCAAACCCATGCTAAATTGCTCAAACCTCAGGTAAATTTTCAAACCACATAAATTTTCGTTCGGTTTCATCAAACCCATCCTAATTTCTTCAAACCCATGCTAAATTGCTCAAACCTCACATAAATTTTCAAACCTCATAAATTTTCGTTCGGATTCATCAAACCCATCCTAATTTCATCAAACCCATCCTAATTTCTTCAAACCCATGCTAAATTGCTCAAACCTCAGGTAAATTTTCAAACCACATAAATTTTCGTTCGGTTTCATCAAACCCATCCTAATTTCTTCAAACCCATGCTAATTTGCTCAAACCTCAGATAAATTTTCAAACCTCATAAATTTTCGTTCGGATTCATCAAACCCATCCTAATTTCATCAAACCCATCCTAATTTCTTCAAACCCATGCTAAATTGCTCAAACCTCAGGTAAATTTTCAAACCACATAAATTTTCGTTCGGTTTCATCAAACCCATCCTAATTTCTTCAAACCCATGCTAAATTGCTCAAACCTCACATAAATTTTCAAACCACATAAATTTTCGTTCGGTTTCATCAAACCCATCCTAATTTCTTCAAACCCATGCTAATTTGCTCAAACCTCAGATAAATTTTCAAACCTCATAAATTTTCGTTCGGATTCATCAAACCCATCCTAATTTCATCAAACCCATCCTAATTTCTTCAAACCCATGCTAAATTGCTCAAACCTCAGGTAAATTTTCAAACCACATAAATTTTCGTTCGGTTTCATCAAACCCATCCTAATTTCGTCAAACCCATGCTAAATATGTCAAACCTCACATAAATTTTCAAACCACATAAATTTTCGTTCGGTTTCATCAAACCCATCCTAATTTCTTCAAACCCATGCTAAATTGCTCAAACCTCACATAAATTTTCAAACCACATAAATTTTCGTTCGGTTTCATCAAACCCATCCTAATTTCTTCAAACCCATGCTAATTTGCTCAAACCTCAGATAAATTTTCAAACCTCATAAATTTTCGTTCGGATTCATCAAACCCATCCTAATTTCTTCAAACCCATGCTAAATTGCTCAAACCTCACATAAATTTTCAAACCTAATAAATTTTCGTTCGGATTCATCAAACCCATCCTAATTTCATCAAACCCATCCTAATTTCTTCAAACCCATGCTAAATTGCTCAAACCTCAGGTAAATTTTCAAACCACAAATTTTCGTTCGGTTTCATCAAACCCATCCTAATTTCGTCAAACCCATGCTAAATATGTCAAACCTCACATAAATTTTCAAACCTCACATAAATTTTCGTTCGGTTTCATCAAACCCATCCTAATTTCTTCAAACCCATGCTAAATTGCTCAAACCTCACATAAATTTTCAAACCACATAAATTTTCGTTCGGTTTCATCAAACCCATCCTAATTTCATCAAACCCATCCTAATTTCTTCAAACCCATGCTAAATTGCTCAAACCTCAGGTAAATTTTCAAACCACATAAATTTTCGTTCGGTTTCATCAAACCCATCCTAATTTCGTCAAACCCATGCTAAATATGTCAAACCTCACATAAATTTTCAAACCTCACATAAATTTTCGTTCGGTTTCATCAAACCCATCCTAATTTCGTCAAACCCATGCTAAATATGTCAAACCTCACATAAATTTTCAAACCTCACATAAATTTTCGTTCGGTTTCATCAAACCCATCCTAATTTCTTCAAACCCATGCTAAATTGCTCAAACCTCACATAAATTTTCAAACCACATAAATTTTCGTTCGGTTTCATCAAACCCATCCTAATTTCATCAAACCCATCCTAATTTCTTCAAACCCATGCTAAATTGCTCAAACCTCAGGTAAATTTTCAAACCACATAAATTTTCGTTCGGTTTCATCAAACCCATCCTAATTTCTTCAAACCCATGCTAAATTGCTCAAACCTCACATAAATTTTCAAACCACATAAATTTTCGTTCGGTTTCATCAAACCCATCCTAATTTCTTCAAACCCATGCTAATTTGCTCAAACCTCAGATAAATTTTCAAACCTCATAAATTTTCGTTCGGATTCATCAAACCCATCCTAATTTCTTCAAACCCATGCTAAATTGCTCAAACCTCACATAAATTTTCAAACCTCATAAATTTTCGTTCGGATTCATCAAACCCATCCTAATTTCATCAAACCCATCCTAATTTCTTCAAACCCATGCTAAATTGCTCAAACCTCAGGTAAATTTTCAAACCACATAAATTTTCGTTCGGTTTCATCAAACCCATTATAATTTCGTCAAACCCATGCTAAATATGTCAAACCTCACATAAATTTTCAAACCTCACATAAATTTTCGTTCGGTTTCATCAAACCCATCCTAATTTCTTCAAACCCATGCTAAATTGCTCAAACCTCACATAAATTTTCAAACCACATAAATTTTCGTTCGGTTTCATCAAACCCATCCTAATTTCTTCAAACCCATGCTAATTTGCTCAAACCTCAGATAAATTTTCAAACCTCATAAATTTTCGTTCGGATTCATCAAACCCATCCTAATTTCATCAAACCCATCCTAATTTCTTCAAACCCATGCTAAATTGCTCAAACCTCAGGTAAATTTTCAAACCACATAAATTTTCGTTCGGTTTCATCAAACCCATCCTAATTTCGTCAAACCCATCCTAATTTCTTCAAACCCATGCTAAATTGCTCAAACCTCAGGTAAATTTTCAAACCACATAAATTTTCGTTCGGTTTCATCAAACCCATCCTAATTTCGTCAAACCCATGCTAAATATGTCAAACCTCACATAAATTTTCAAACCTCACATAAATTTTCGTTCGGTTTCATCAAACCCATCCTAATTTCTTCAAACCCATGCTAAATTGCTCAAACCTCACATAAATTTTCAAACCACATAAATTTTCGTTCGGTTTCATCAAACCCATCCTAATTTCATCAAACCCATCCTAATTTCTTCAAACCCATGCTAAATTGCTCAAACCTCAGGTAAATTTTCAAACCACATAAATTTTCGTTCGGTTTCATCAAACCCATCCTAATTTCTTCAAACCCATGCTAATTTGCTCAAACCTCAGATAAATTTTCAAACCTCATAAATTTTCGTTCGGATTCATCAAACCCATCCTAATTTCATCAAACCCATCCTAATTTCTTCAAACCCATGCTAAATTGCTCAAACTTCAGGTAAATTTTCAAACCACATAAATTTTCGTTCGGTTTCAACAAACCCATCCAAATTTCGTCAAACCCATGCTAAATATGTCAAACCTCACATAAATTTTCAAACCTCACATAAATTTTCGTTCGGTTTCATCAAACCCATCCTAATTTCGTCAAACCCATGCTAAATATGTCAAACCTCACATAAATTTTCAAACCTCACATAAATTTTCGTTCGGTTTCATCAAACCCATCCTAATTTCTTCAAACCCATGCTAATTTGCTCAAACCTCAGATAAATTTTCAAACCTCATAAATTTTCGTTCGGATTCATCAAACCCATCCTAATTTCATCAAACCCATCCTAATTTCTTCAAACCCATGCTAAATTGCTCAAACCTCAGGTAAATTTTCAAACCACATAAATTTTCGTTCGGTTTCATCAAACCCATCCTAATTTCGTCAAACCCATGCTAAATATGTCAAACCTCACATAAATTTTCAAACCTCATAAATTTTCGTTCGGTTTCATCAAACCCATCCTAATTTCTTCAAACCCATGCTAAATTGCTCAAACCTCACATAAATTTTCAAACCACATAAATTTTCGTTCGGTTTCATCAAACCCATCCTAATTTCTTCAAACCCATGCTAATTTGCTCAAACCTCAGATAAATTTTCAAACCTCATAAATTTTCGTTCGGATTCATCAAACCCATCCTAATTTCTTCAAACCCATGCTAAATTGCTCAAACCTCACATAAATTTTCAAACCTCATAAATTTTCGTTCGGATTCATCAAACCCATCCTAATTTCATCAAACCCATCCTAATTTCTTCAAACCCATGCTAAATTGCTCAAACCTCAGGTAAATTTTCAAACCACATAAATTTTCGTTCGGTTTCATCAAACCCATCCTAATTTCTTCAAACCCATGCTAAATTGCTCAAACCTCACATAAATTTTCAAACCTCATAAATTTTCGTTCGGATTCATCAAACCCATCCTAATTTCATCAAACCCATCCTAATTTCTTCAAACCCATGCTAAATTGCTCAAACCTCAGGTAAATTTTCAAACCACATAAATTTTCGTTCGGTTTCATCAAACCCATCCTAATTTCTTCAAACCCATGCTAATTTGCTCAAACCTCAGATAAATTTTCAAACCTCATAAATTTTCGTTCGGATTCATCAAACCCATCCTAATTTCATCAAACCCATCCTAATTTCTTCAAACCCATGCTAAATTGCTCAAACCTCAGGTAAATTTTCAAACCACATAAATTTTCGTTCGGTTTCATCAAACCCATCCTAATTTCTTCAAACCCATGCTAAATTGCTCAAACCTCACATAAATTTTCAAACCACATAAATTTTCGTTCGGTTTCATCAAACCCATCCTAATTTCTTCAAACCCATGCTAATTTGCTCAAACCTCAGATAAATTTTCAAACCTCATAAATTTTCGTTCGGATTCATCAAACCCATCCTAATTTCATCAAACCCATCCTAATTTCTTCAAACCCATGCTAAATTGCTCAAACCTCAGGTAAATTTTCAAACCACATAAATTTTCGTTCGGTTTCATCAAACCCATCCTAATTTCGTCAAACCCATGCTAAATATGTCAAACCTCACATAAATTTTCAAACCACATAAATTTTCGTTCGGTTTCATCAAACCCATCCTAATTTCTTCAAACCCATGCTAAATTGCTCAAACCTCACATAAATTTTCAAACCACATAAATTTTCGTTCGGTTTCATCAAACCCATCCTAATTTCTTCAAACCCATGCTAATTTGCTCAAACCTCAGATAAATTTTCAAACCTCATAAATTTTCGTTCGGATTCATCAAACCCATCCTAATTTCTTCAAACCCATGCTAAATTGCTCAAACCTCACATAAATTTTCAAACCTAATAAATTTTCGTTCGGATTCATCAAACCCATCCTAATTTCATCAAACCCATCCTAATTTCTTCAAACCCATGCTAAATTGCTCAAACCTCAGGTAAATTTTCAAACCACAAATTTTCGTTCGGTTTCATCAAACCCATCCTAATTTCGTCAAACCCATGCTAAATATGTCAAACCTCACATAAATTTTCAAACCTCACATAAATTTTCGTTCGGTTTCATCAAACCCATCCTAATTTCTTCAAACCCATGCTAAATTGCTCAAACCTCACATAAATTTTCAAACCACATAAATTTTCGTTCGGTTTCATCAAACCCATCCTAATTTCATCAAACCCATCCTAATTTCTTCAAACCCATGCTAAATTGCTCAAACCTCAGGTAAATTTTCAAACCACATAAATTTTCGTTCGGTTTCATCAAACCCATCCTAATTTCGTCAAACCCATGCTAAATATGTCAAACCTCACATAAATTTTCAAACCTCACATAAATTTTCGTTCGGTTTCATCAAACCCATCCTAATTTCGTCAAACCCATGCTAAATATGTCAAACCTCACATAAATTTTCAAACCTCACATAAATTTTCGTTCGGTTTCATCAAACCCATCCTAATTTCTTCAAACCCATGCTAAATTGCTCAAACCTCACATAAATTTTCAAACCACATAAATTTTCGTTCGGTTTCATCAAACCCATCCTAATTTCATCAAACCCATCCTAATTTCTTCAAACCCATGCTAAATTGCTCAAACCTCAGGTAAATTTTCAAACCACATAAATTTTCGTTCGGTTTCATCAAACCCATCCTAATTTCTTCAAACCCATGCTAATTTGCTCAAACCTCAGATAAATTTTCAAACCTCATAAATTTTCGTTCGGATTCATCAAACCCATCCTAATTTCATCAAACCCATCCTAATTTCTTCAAACCCATGCTAAATTGCTCAAACCTCAGGTAAATTTTCAAACCACATAAATTTTCGTTCGGTTTCATCAAACCCATCCTAATTTCGTCAAACCCATGCTAAATATGTCAAACCTCACATAAATTTTCAAACCTCACATAAATTTTCGTTCGGTTTCATCAAACCCATCCTAATGTCTTCAAACCCATGCTAAATTGCTCAAACCTCACATAAATTTTCAAACCACATAAATTTTCGTTCGGTTTCATCAAACCCATCCTAATTTCATCAAACCCATCCTAATTTCTTCAAACCCATGCTAAATTGCTCAAACCTCAGGTAAATTTTCAAACCACATAAATTTTCGTTCGGTTTCATCAAACCCATCCTAATTTCGTCAAACCCATGCTAAATATGTCAAACCTCACATAAATTTTCAAACCTCACATAAATTTTCGTTCGGTTTTATCAAACCCATCCTAATTTCGTCAAACCCATGCTAAATATGTCAAACCTCACATAAATTTTCAAACCTCACATAAATTTTCGTTCGGTTTCATCAAACCCATCCTAATTTCTTCAAACCCATGCTAAATTGCTCAAACCTCACATAAATTTTCAAACCACATAAATTTTCGTTCGGTTTCATCAAACCCATCCTAATTTCATCAAACCCATCCTAATTTCTTCAAACCCATGCTAAATTGCTCAAACCTCAGGTAAATTTTCAAACCACATAAATTTTCGTTCGGTTTCATCAAACCCATCCTAATTTCTTCAAACCCATGCTAATTTGCTCAAACCTCAGATAAATTTTCAAACCTCATAAATTTTCGTTCGGATTCATCAAACCCATCCTAATTTCATCAAACCCATCCTAATTTCTTCAAACCCATGCTAAATTGCTCAAACCTCAGGTAAATTTTCAAACCACATAAATTTTCGTTCGGTTTCATCAAACCCATCCTAATTTCGTCAAACCCATGCTAAATATGTCAAACCTCACATAAATTTTCAAACCTCACATAAATTTTCGTTCGGTTTCATCAAACCCATCCTAATTTCTTCAAACCCATGCTAATTTGCTCAAACCTCAGATAAATTTTCAAACCTCATAAATTTTCGATCGGATTCATCAAACCCATCCTAATTTCATCAAACCCATCCTAATTTCTTCAAACCCATGCTAAATTGCTCAAACCTCAGGTAAATTTTCAAACCACATAAATTTTCGTTCGGTTTCATCAAACCCATCCTAATTTCGTCAAACCCATGCTAAATATGTCAAACCTCACATAAATTTTCAAACCACATAAATTTTCGTTCGGTTTCATCAAACCCATCCTAATTTCTTCAAACCCATGCTAAATTGCTCAAACCTCACATAAATTTTCAAACCACATAAATTTTCGTTCGGTTTCATCAAACCCATCCTAATTTCTTCAAACCCATGCTAATTTGCTCAAACCTCAGATAAATTTTCAAACCTCATAAATTTTCGTTCGGATTCATCAAACCCATCCTAATTTCTTCAAACCCATGCTAAATTGCTCAAACCTCACATAAATTTTCAAACCTCATAAATTTTCGTTCGGATTCATCAAACCCATCCTAATTTCATCAAACCCATCCTAATTTCTTCAAACCCATGCTAAATTGCTCAAACCTCAGGTAAATTTTCAAACCACATAAATTTTCGTTCGGTTTCATCAAACCCATCCTAATTTCGTCAAACCCATGCTAAATATGTCAAACCTCACATAAATTTTCAAACCTCACATAAATTTTCGTTCGGTTTCATCAAACCCATCCTAATTTCTTCAAACCCATGCTAAATTGCTCAAACCTCACATAAATTTTCAAACCACATAAATTTTCGTTCGGTTTCATCAAACCCATCCTAATTTCATCAAACCCATCCTAATTTCTTCAAACCCATGCTAAATTGCTCAAACCTCAGGTAAATTTTCAAACCACATAAATTTTCGTTCGGTTTCATCAAACCCATCCTAATTTCTTCAAACCCATGCTAAATTGCTCAAACCTCACATAAATTTTCAAACCACATAAATTTTCGTTCGGTTTCATCAAACCCATCCTAATTTCATCAAACCCATCCTAATTTCTTCAAACCCATGCTAAATTGCTCAAACCTCAGGTAAATTTTCAAACCACATAAATTTTCGTTCGGTTTCATCAAACCCATCCTAATTTCGTCAAACCCATGCTAAATATGTCAAACCTCACATAAATTTTCAAACCTCACATAAATTTTCGTTCGGTTTCATCAAACCCATCCTAATTTCGTCAAACCCATGCTAAATTGCTCAAACCTCACATAAATTTTCAAACCACATAAATTTTCGTTCGGTTTCATCAAACCCATCCTAATTTCATCAAACCCATCCTAATTTCTTCAAACCCATGCTAAATTGCTCAAACCTCAGGTAAATTTTCAAACCACATAAATTTTCGTTCGGTTTCATCAAACCCATCCTAATTTCGTCAAACCCATGCTAAATATGTCAAACCTCACATAAATTTTCAAACCTCACATAAATTTTCGTTCGGTTTCATCAAACCCATCCTAATTTCATCAAACCCATCCTAATTTCTTCAAACCCATGCTAAATTGCTCAAACCTCAGGTAAATTTTCAAACCACATAAATTTTCGTTCGGTTTCATCAAACCCATCCTAATTTCGTCAAACCCATGCTAAATATGTCAAACCTCACATAAATTTTCAAACCTCACATAAATTTCCGTTCGGTTTCATCAAACCCATCCTAATTTCTTCAAACCCATGCTAAATTGCTCAAACCTCACATAAATTTTCAAACCACATAAATTTTCGTTCGGTTTCATCAAACCCATCCTAATTTCATCAAACCCATCCTAATTTCTTCAAACCCATGCTAAATTGCTCAAACCTCAGGTAAATTTTCAAACCACATAAATTTTCGTTCGGTTTCATCAAACCCATCCTAATTTCTTCAAACCCATGCTAATTTGCTCAAACCTCAGATAAATTTTCAAACCTCATAAATTTTCGTTCGGATTCATCAAACCCATCCTAATTTCATCAAACCCATCCTAATTTCTTCAAACCCATGCTAAATTGCTCAAACCTCAGGTAAATTTTCAAACCACATAAATTTTCGTTCGGTTTCATCAAACCCATCCTAATTTCTTCAAACCCATGCTAAATTGCTCAAACCTCACATAAATTTTCAAACCACATAAATTTTCGTTCGGTTTCATCAAACCCATCCTAATTTCTTCAAACCCATGCTAATTTGCTCAAACCTCAGATAAATTTTCAAACCTCATAAATTTTCGTTCGGATTCATCAAACCCATCCTAATTTCTTCAAACCCATGCTAAATTGCTCAAACCTCACATAAATTTTCAAACCTCATAAATTTTCGTTCGGATTCATCAAACCCATCCTAATTTCATCAAACCCATCCTAATTTCTTCAAACCCATGCTAAATTGCTCAAACCTCAGGTAAATTTTCAAACCACATAAATTTTCGTTCGGTTTCATCAAACCCATCCTAATTTCGTCAAACCCATGCTAAATATGTCAAACCTCACATAAATTTTCAAACCTCACATAAATTTTCGTTCGGTTTCATCAAACCCATCCTAATTTCTTCAAACCCATGCTAAATTGCTCAAACCTCACATAAATTTTCAAACCACATAAATTTTCGTTCGGTTTCATCAAACCCATCCTAATTTCATCAAACCCATCCTAATTTCTTCAAACCCATGCTAAATTGCTCAAACCTCAGGTAAATTTTCAAACCACATAAATTTTCGTTCGGTTTCATCAAACCCATCCTAATTTCGTCAAACCCATGCTAAATATGTCAAACCTCACATAAATTTTCAAACCTCACATAAATTTTCGTTCGGTTTCATCAAACCCATCCTAATTTCGTCAAACCCATGCTAAATATGTCAAACCTCACATAAATTTTCAAACCTCACATAAATTTTCGTTCGGTTTCATCAAACCCATCCTAATTTCTTCAAACCCATGCTAAATTGCTCAAACCTCACATAAATTTTCAAACCACATAAATTTTCGTTCGGTTTCATCAAACCCATCCTAATTTCATCAAACCCATCCTAATTTCTTCAAACCCATGCTAAATTGCTCAAACCTCAGGTAAATTTTCAAACCACATAAATTTTCGTTCGGTTTCATCAAACCCATCCTAATTTCTTCAAACCCATGCTAATTTGCTCAAACCTCAGATAAATTTTCAAACCTCATAAATTTTCGTTCGGATTCATCAAACCCATCCTAATTTCATCAAACCCATCCTAATTTCTTCAAACCCATGCTAAATTGCTCAAACCTCAGGTAAATTTTCAAACCACATAAATTTTCGTTCGGTTTCATCAAACCCATCCTAATTTCTTCAAACCCATGCTAAATTGCTCAAACCTCACATAAATTTTCAAACCACATAAATTTTCGTTCGGTTTCATCAAACCCATCCTAATTTCTTCAAACCCATGCTAATTTGCTCAAACCTCAGATAAATTTTCAAACCTCATAAATTTTCGTTCGGATTCATCAAACCCATCCTAATTTCTTCAAACCCATGCTAAATTGCTCAAACCTCACATAAATTTTCAAACCTCATAAATTTTCGTTCGGATTCATCAAACCCATCCTAATTTCATCAAACCCATCCTAATTTCTTCAAACCCATGCTAAATTGCTCAAACCTCAGGTAAATTTTCAAACCACATAAATTTTCGTTCGGTTTCATCAAACCCATCCTAATTTCGTCAAACCCATGCTAAATATGTCAAACCTCACATAAATTTTCAAACCTCACATAAATTTTCGTTCGGTTTCATCAAACCCATCCTAATTTCGTCAAACCCATGCTAAATATGTCAAACCTCACATAAATTTTCAAACCTCACATAAATTTTCGTTCGGTTTCATCAAACCCATCCTAATTTCTTCAAACCCATGCTAAATTGCTCAAACCTCACATAAATTTTCAAACCACATAAATTTTCGTTCGGTTTCATCAAACCCATCCTAATTTCTTCAAACCCATGCTAATTTGCTCAAACCTCAGATAAATTTTCAAACCTCATAAATTTTCGTTCGGATTCATCAAACCCATCCTAATTTCATCAAACCCATCCTAATTTCTTCAAACCCATGCTAAATTGCTCAAACCTCAGGTAAATTTTCAAACCACATAAATTTTCGTTCGGTTTCATCAAACCCATCCTAATTTCGTCAAACCCATGCTAAATATGTCAAACCTCACATAAATTTTCAAACCTCACATAAATTTTCGTTCGGTTTCATCAAACCCATCCTAATTTCTTCAAACCCATGCTAATTTGCTCAAACCTCAGATAAATTTTCAAACCTCATAAATTTTCGTTCGGATTCATCAAACCCATCCTAATTTCATCAAACCCATCCTAATTTCTTCAAACCCATGCTAAATTGCTCAAACCTCAGGTAAATTTTCAAACCACATAAATTTTCGTTCGGTTTCATCAAACCCATCCTAATTTCGTCAAACCCATGCTAAATATGTCAAACCTCACATAAATTTTCAAACCACATAAATTTTCGTTCGGTTTCATCAAACCCATCCTAATTTCTTCAAACCCATGCTAAATTGCTCAAACCTCACATAAATTTTCAAACCACATAAATTTTCGTTCGGTTTCATCAAACCCATCCTAATTTCTTCAAACCCATGCTAATTTGCTCAAACCTCAGATAAATTTTCAAACCTCATAAATTTTCGTTCGGATTCATCAAACCCATCCTAATTTCTTCAAACCCATGCTAAATTGCTCAAACCTCACATAAATTTTCAAACCTCATAAATTTTCGTTCGGATTCATCAAACCCATCCTAATTTCATCAAACCCATCCTAATTTCTTCAAACCCATGCTAAATTGCTCAAACCTCAGGTAAATTTTCAAACCACATAAATTTTCGTTCGGTTTCATCAAACCCATCCTAATTTCGTCAAACCCATGCTAAATATGTCAAACCTCACATAAATTTTCAAACCTCACATAAATTTTCGTTCGGTTTCATCAAACCCATCCTAATTTCTTCAAACCCATGCTAAATTGCTCAAACCTCACATAAATTTTCAAACCACATAAATTTTCGTTCGGTTTCATCAAACCCATCCTAATTTCATCAAACCCATCCTAATTTCTTCAAACCCATGCTAAATTGCTCAAACCTCAGGTAAATTTTCAAACCACATAAATTTTCGTTCGGTTTCATCAAACCCATCCTAATTTCTTCAAACCCATGCTAAATTGCTCAAACCTCACATAAATTTTCAAACCACATAAATTTTCGTTCGGTTTCATCAAACCCATCCTAATTTCATCAAACCCATCCTAATTTCTTCAAACCCATGCTAAATTGCTCAAACCTCAGGTAAATTTTCAAACCACATAAATTTTCGTTCGGTTTCATCAAACCCATCCTAATTTCGTCAAACCCATGCTAAATATGTCAAACCTCACATAAATTTTCAAACCTCACATAAATTTTCGTTCGGTTTCATCAAACCCATCCTAATTTCGTCAAACCCATGCTAAATTGCTCAAACCTCACATAAATTTTCAAACCACATAAATTTTCGTTCGGTTTCATCAAACCCATCCTAATTTCATCAAACCCATCCTAATTTCTTCAAACCCATGCTAAATTGCTCAAACCTCAGGTAAATTTTCAAACCACATAAATTTTCGTTCGGTTTCATCAAACCCATCCTAATTTCGTCAAACCCATGCTAAATATGTCAAACCTCACATAAATTTTCAAACCTCACATAAATTTTCGTTCGGTTTCATCAAACCCATCCTAATTTCATCAAACCCATCCTAATTTCTTCAAACCCATGCTAAATTGCTCAAACCTCAGGTAAATTTTCAAACCACATAAATTTTCGTTCGGTTTCATCAAACCCATCCTAATTTCGTCAAACCCATGCTAAATATGTCAAACCTCACATAAATTTTCAAACCTCACATAAATTTCCGTTCGGTTTCATCAAACCCATCCTAATTTCTTCAAACCCATGCTAAATTGCTCAAACCTCACATAAATTTTCAAACCACATAAATTTTCGTTCGGTTTCATCAAACCCATCCTAATTTCATCAAACCCATCCTAATTTCTTCAAACCCATGCTAAATTGCTCAAACCTCAGGTAAATTTTCAAACCACATAAATTTTCGTTCGGTTTCATCAAACCCATCCTAATTTCTTCAAACCCATGCTAATTTGCTCAAACCTCAGATAAATTTTCAAACCTCATAAATTTTCGTTCGGATTCATCAAACCCATCCTAATTTCATCAAACCCATCCTAATTTCTTCAAACCCATGCTAAATTGCTCAAACCTCAGGTAAATTTTCAAACCACATAAATTTTCGTTCGGTTTCATCAAACCCATCCTAATTTCTTCAAACCCATGCTAAATTGCTCAAACCTCACATAAATTTTCAAACCACATAAATTTTCGTTCGGTTTCATCAAACCCATCCTAATTTCTTCAAACCCATGCTAATTTGCTCAAACCTCAGATAAATTTTCAAACCTCATAAATTTTCGTTCGGATTCATCAAACCCATCCTAATTTCTTCAAACCCATGCTAAATTGCTCAAACCTCACATAAATTTTCAAACCTCATAAATTTTCGTTCGGATTCATCAAACCCATCCTAATTTCATCAAACCCATCCTAATTTCTTCAAACCCATGCTAAATTGCTCAAACCTCAGGTAAATTTTCAAACCACATAAATTTTCGTTCGGTTTCATCAAACCCATCCTAATTTCGTCAAACCCATGCTAAATATGTCAAACCTCACATAAATTTTCAAACCTCACATAAATTTTCGTTCGGTTTCATCAAACCCATCCTAATTTCTTCAAACCCATGCTAAATTGCTCAAACCTCACATAAATTTTCAAACCACATAAATTTTCGTTCGGTTTCATCAAACCCATCCTAATTTCATCAAACCCATCCTAATTTCTTCAAACCCATGCTAAATTGCTCAAACCTCAGGTAAATTTTCAAACCACATAAATTTTCGTTCGGTTTCATCAAACCCATCCTAATTTCGTCAAACCCATGCTAAATATGTCAAACCTCACATAAATTTTCAAACCTCACATAAATTTTCGTTCGGTTTCATCAAACCCATCCTAATTTCGTCAAACCCATGCTAAATATGTCAAACCTCACATAAATTTTCAAACCTCACATAAATTTTCGTTCGGTTTCATCAAACCCATCCTAATTTCTTCAAACCCATGCTAAATTGCTCAAACCTCACATAAATTTTCAAACCACATAAATTTTCGTTCGGTTTCATCAAACCCATCCTAATTTCATCAAACCCATCCTAATTTCTTCAAACCCATGCTAAATTGCTCAAACCTCAGGTAAATTTTCAAACCACATAAATTTTCGTTCGGTTTCATCAAACCCATCCTAATTTCTTCAAACCCATGCTAATTTGCTCAAACCTCAGATAAATTTTCAAACCTCATAAATTTTCGTTCGGATTCATCAAACCCATCCTAATTTCATCAAACCCATCCTAATTTCTTCAAACCCATGCTAAATTGCTCAAACCTCAGGTAAATTTTCAAACCACATAAATTTTCGTTCGGTTTCATCAAACCCATCCTAATTTCTTCAAACCCATGCTAAATTGCTCAAACCTCACATAAATTTTCAAACCACATAAATTTTCGTTCGGTTTCATCAAACCCATCCTAATTTCTTCAAACCCATGCTAATTTGCTCAAACCTCAGATAAATTTTCAAACCTCATAAATTTTCGTTCGGATTCATCAAACCCATCCTAATTTCTTCAAACCCATGCTAAATTGCTCAAACCTCACATAAATTTTCAAACCTCATAAATTTTCGTTCGGATTCATCAAACCCATCCTAATTTCATCAAACCCATCCTAATTTCTTCAAACCCATGCTAAATTGCTCAAACCTCAGGTAAATTTTCAAACCACATAAATTTTCGTTCGGTTTCATCAAACCCATCCTAATTTCGTCAAACCCATGCTAAATATGTCAAACCTCACATAAATTTTCAAACCTCACATAAATTTTCGTTCGGTTTCATCAAACCCATCCTAATTTCGTCAAACCCATGCTAAATATGTCAAACCTCACATAAATTTTCAAACCTCACATAAATTTTCGTTCGGTTTCATCAAACCCATCCTAATTTCTTCAAACCCATGCTAAATTGCTCAAACCTCACATAAATTTTCAAACCACATAAATTTTCGTTCGGTTTCATCAAACCCATCCTAATTTCTTCAAACCCATGCTAATTTGCTCAAACCTCAGATAAATTTTCAAACCTCATAAATTTTCGTTCGGATTCATCAAACCCATCCTAATTTCATCAAACCCATCCTAATTTCTTCAAACCCATGCTAAATTGCTCAAACCTCAGGTAAATTTTCAAACCACATAAATTTTCGTTCGGTTTCATCAAACCCATCCTAATTTCGTCAAACCCATGCTAAATATGTCAAACCTCACATAAATTTTCAAACCACATAAATTTTCGTTCGGTTTCATCAAACCCATCCTAATTTCTTCAGACCCATGCTAAATTGCTCAAACCTCACATAAATTTTCAAACCACATAAATTTTCGTTCGGTTTCATCAAACCCATCCTAATTTCTTCAAACCCATGCTAATTTGCTCAAACCTCAGATAAATTTTCAAACCTCATAAATTTTCGTTCGGATTCATCAAACCCATCCTAATTTCTTCAAACCCATGCTAAATTGCTCAAACCTCACATAAATTTTCAAACCTAATAAATTTTCGTTCGGATTCATCAAACCCATCCTAATTTCATCAAACCCATCCTAATTTCTTCAAACCCATGCTAAATTGCTCAAACCTCAGGTAAATTTTCAAACCATATAAATTTTCGTTCGGTTTCATCAAACCCATCCTAATTTCGTCAAACCCATGCTAAATATGTCAAACCTCACATAAATTTTCAAACCTCACATAAATTTTCGTTCGGTTTCATCAAACCCATCCTAATTTCTTCAAACCCATGCTAAATTGCTCAAACCTCACATAAATTTTCAAACCACATAAATTTTCGTTCGGTTTCATCAAACCCATCCTAATTTCATCAAACCCATCCTAATTTCTTCAAACCCATGCTAAATTGCTCAAACCTCAGGTAAATTTTCAAACCACATAAATTTTCGTTCGGTTTCATCAAACCCATCCTAATTTCGTCAAACCCATGCTAAATATGTCAAACCTCACATAAATTTTCAAACCTCACATAAATTTTCGTTCGGTTTCATCAAACCCATCCTAATTTCGTCAAACCCATGCTAAATATGTCAAACCTCACATAAATTTTCAAACCTCACATAAATTTTCGTTCGGTTTCATCAAACCCATCCTAATTTCTTCAAACCCATGCTAAATTGCTCAAACCTCACATAAATTTTCAAACCACATAAATTTTCGTTCGGTTTCATCAAACCCATCCTAATTTCATCAAACCCATCCTAATTTCTTCAAACCCATGCTAAATTGCTCAAACCTCAGGTAAATTTTCAAACCACATAAATTTTCGTTCGGTTTCATCAAACCCATCCTAATTTCTTCAAACCCATGCTAATTTGCTCAAACCTCAGATAAATTTTCAAACCTCATAAATTTTCGTTCGGATTCATCAAACCCATCCTAATTTCATCAAACCCATCCTAATTTCTTCAAACCCATGCTAAATTGCTCAAACCTCAGGTAAATTTTCAAACCACATAAATTTTCGTTCGGTTTCATCAAACCCATCCTAATTTCGTCAAACCCATGCTAAATATGTCAAACCTCACATAAATTTTCAAACCTCACATAAATTTTCGTTCGGTTTCATCAAACCCATCCTAATGTCTTCAAACCCATGCTAAATTGCTCAAACCTCACATAAATTTTCAAACCACATAAATTTTCGTTCGGTTTCATCAAACCCATCCTAATTTCATCAAACCCGTCCTAATTTCTTCAAACCCATGCTAAATTGCTCAAACCTCAGGTAAATTTTCAAACCACATAAATTTTCGTTCGGTTTCATCAAACCCATCCTAATTTCGTCAAACCCATGCTAAATATGTCAAACCTCACATAAATTTTCAAACCTCACATAAATTTTCGTTCGGTTTTATCAAACCCATCCTAATTTCGTCAAACCCATGCTAAATATGTCAAACCTCACATAAATTTTCAAACCTCACATAAATTTTCGTTCGGTTTCATCAAACCCATCCTAATTTCTTCAAACCCATGCTAAATTGCTCAAACCTCACATAAATTTTCAAACCACATAAATTTTCGTTCGGTTTCATCAAACCCATCCTAATTTCATCAAACCCATCCTAATTTCTTCAAACCCATGCTAAATTGCTCAAACCTCAGGTAAATTTTCAAACCACATAAATTTTCGTTCGGTTTCATCAAACCCATCCTAATTTCTTCAAACCCATGCTAATTTGCTCAAACCTCAGATAAATTTTCAAACCTCATAAATTTTCGTTCGGATTCATCAAACCCATCCTAATTTCATCAAACCCATCCTAATTTCTTCAAACCCATGCTAAATTGCTCAAACCTCAGGTAAATTTTCAAACCACATAAATTTTCGTTCGGTTTCATCAAACCCATCCTAATTTCGTCAAACCCATGCTAAATATGTCAAACCTCACATAAATTTTCAAACCTCACATAAATTTTCGTTCGGTTTCATCAAACCCATCCTAATTTCTTCAAACCCATGCTAATTTGCTCAAACCTCAGATAAATTTTCAAACCTCATAAATTTTCGTTCGGATTCATCAAACCCATCCTAATTTCATCAAACCCATCCTAATTTCTTCAAACCCATGCTAAATTGCTCAAACCTCAGGTAAATTTTCAAACCACATAAATTTTCGTTCGGTTTCATCAAACCCATCCTAATTTCGTCAAACCCATGCTAAATATGTCAAACCTCACATAAATTTTCAAACCACATAAATTTTCGTTCGGTTTCATCAAACCCATCCTAATTTCTTCAAACCCATGCTAAATTGCTCAAACCTCACATAAATTTTCAAACCACATAAATTTTCGTTCGGTTTCATCAAACCCATCCTAATTTCTTCAAACCCATGCTAATTTGCTCAAACCTCAGATAAATTTTCAAACCTCATAAATTTTCGTTCGGATTCATCAAACCCATCCTAATTTCTTCAAACCCATGCTAAATTGCTCAAACCTCACATAAATTTTCAAACCTCATAAATTTTCGTTCGGATTCATCAAACCCATCCTAATTTCATCAAACCCATCCTAATTTCTTCAAACCCATGCTAAATTGCTCAAACCTCAGGTAAATTTTCAAACCACATAAATTTTCGTTCGGTTTCATCAAACCCATCCTAATTTCGTCAAACCCATGCTAAATATGTCAAACCTCACATAAATTTTCAAACCTCACATAAATTTTCGTTCGGTTTCATCAAACCCATCCTAATTTCTTCAAACCCATGCTAAATTGCTCAAACCTCACATAAATTTTCAAACCACATAAATTTTCGTTCGGTTTCATCAAACCCATCCTAATTTCATCAAACCCATCCTAATTTCTTCAAACCCATGCTAAATTGCTCAAACCTCAGGTAAATTTTCAAACCACATAAATTTTCGTTCGGTTTCATCAAACCCATCCTAATTTCTTCAAACCCATGCTAAATTGCTCAAACCTCACATAAATTTTCAAACCACATAAATTTTCGTTCGGTTTCATCAAACCCATCCTAATTTCATCAAACCCATCCTAATTTCTTCAAACCCATGCTAAATTGCTCAAACCTCAGGTAAATTTTCAAACCACATAAATTTTCGTTCGGTTTCATCAAACCCATCCTAATTTCGTCAAACCCATGCTAAATATGTCAAACCTCACATAAATTTTCAAACCTCACATAAATTTTCGTTCGGTTTCATCAAACCCATCCTAATTTCGTCAAACCCATGCTAAATATGTCAAACCTCACATAAATTTTCAAACCTCACATAAATTTTCGTTCGGTTTCATCAAACCCATCCTAATTTCTTCAAACCCATGCTAAATTGCTCAAACCTCACATAAATTTTCAAACCACATAAATTTTCGTTCGGTTTCATCAAACCCATCCTAATTTCGTCAAACCCATGCTAAATATGTCAAACCTCACATAAATTTTCAAACCTCACATAAATTTTCGTTCGGTTTCATCAAACCCATCCTAATTTCTTCAAACCCATGCTAATTTGCTCAAACCTCAGATAAATTTTCAAACCTCATAAATTTTCGTTCGGATTCATCAAACCCATCCTAATTTCATCAAACCCATCCTAATTTCTTCAAACCCATGCTAAATTGCTCAAACCTCAGGTAAATTTTCAAACCACATAAATTTTCGTTCGGTTTCATCAAACCCATCCTAATTTCGTCAAACCCATGCTAAATATGTCAAACCTCACATAAATTTTCAAACCACATAAATTTTCGTTCGGTTTCATCAAACCCATCCTAATTTCTTCAAACCCATGCTAAATTGCTCAAACCTCACATAAATTTTCAAACCACATAAATTTTCGTTCGGTTTCATCAAACCCATCCTAATTTCTTCAAACCCATGCTAATTTGCTCAAACCTCAGATAAATTTTCAAACCTCATAAATTTTCGTTCGGATTCATCAAACCCATCCTAATTTCTTCAAACCCATGCTAAATTGCTCAAACCTCACATAAATTTTCAAACCTCATAAATTTTCGTTCGGATTCATCAAACCCATCCTAATTTCATCAAACCCATCCTAATTTCTTCAAACCCATGCTAAATTGCTCAAACCTCAGGTAAATTTTCAAACCACATAAATTTTCGTTCGGTTTCATCAAACCCATCCTAATTTCGTCAAACCCATGCTAAATATGTCAAACCTCACATAAATTTTCAAACCTCACATAAATTTTCGTTCGGTTTCATCAAACCCATCCTAATTTCTTCAAACCCATGCTAAATTGCTCAAACCTCACATAAATTTTCAAACCACATAAATTTTCGTTCGGTTTCATCAAACCCATCCTAATTTCATCAAACCCATCCTAATTTCTTCAAACCCATGCTAAATTGCTCAAACCTCAGGTAAATTTTCAAACCACATAAATTTTCGTTCGGTTTCATCAAACCCATCCTAATTTCTTCAAACCCATGCTAAATTGCTCAAACCTCACATAAATTTTCAAACCACATAAATTTTCGTTCGGTTTCATCAAACCCATCCTAATTTCATCAAACCCATCCTAATTTCTTCAAACCCATGCTAAATTGCTCAAACCTCAGGTAAATTTTCAAACCACATAAATTTTCGTTCGGTTTCATCAAACCCATCCTAATTTCGTCAAACCCATGCTAAATATGTCAAACCTCACATAAATTTTCAAACCTCACATAAATTTTCGTTCGGTTTCATCAAACCCATCCTAATTTCGTCAAACCCATGCTAAATTGCTCAAACCTCACATAAATTTTCAAACCACATAAATTTTCGTTCGGTTTCATCAAACCCATCCTAATTTCATCAAACCCATCCTAATTTCTTCAAACCCATGCTAAATTGCTCAAACCTCAGGTAAATTTTCAAACCACATAAATTTTCGTTCGGTTTCATCAAACCCATCCTAATTTCGTCAAACCCATGCTAAATATGTCAAACCTCACATAAATTTTCAAACCTCACATAAATTTTCGTTCGGTTTCATCAAACCCATCCTAATTTCATCAAACCCATCCTAATTTCTTCAAACCCATGCTAAATTGCTCAAACCTCAGGTAAATTTTCAAACCACATAAATTTTCGTTCGGTTTCATCAAACCCATCCTAATTTCGTCAAACCCATGCTAAATATGTCAAACCTCACATAAATTTTCAAACCTCACATAAATTTCCGTTCGGTTTCATCAAACCCATCCTAATTTCTTCAAACCCATGCTAAATTGCTCAAACCTCACATAAATTTTCAAACCACATAAATTTTCGTTCGGTTTCATCAAACCCATCCTAATTTCATCAAACCCATCCTAATTTCTTCAAACCCATGCTAAATTGCTCAAACCTCAGGTAAATTTTCAAACCACATAAATTTTCGTTCGGTTTCATCAAACCCATCCTAATTTCTTCAAACCCATGCTAATTTGCTCAAACCTCAGATAAATTTTCAAACCTCATAAATTTTCGTTCGGATTCATCAAACCCATCCTAATTTCATCAAACCCATCCTAATTTCTTCAAACCCATGCTAAATTGCTCAAACCTCAGGTAAATTTTCAAACCACATAAATTTTCGTTCGGTTTCATCAAACCCATCCTAATTTCTTCAAACCCATGCTAAATTGCTCAAACCTCACATAAATTTTCAAACCACATAAATTTTCGTTCGGTTTCATCAAACCCATCCTAATTTCTTCAAACCCATGCTAATTTGCTCAAACCTCAGATAAATTTTCAAACCTCATAAATTTTCGTTCGGATTCATCAAACCCATCCTAATTTCTTCAAACCCATGCTAAATTGCTCAAACCTCACATAAATTTTCAAACCTCATAAATTTTCGTTCGGATTCATCAAACCCATCCTAATTTCATCAAACCCATCCTAATTTCTTCAAACCCATGCTAAATTGCTCAAACCTCAGGTAAATTTTCAAACCACATAAATTTTCGTTCGGTTTCATCAAACCCATCCTAATTTCGTCAAACCCATGCTAAATATGTCAAACCTCACATAAATTTTCAAACCTCACATAAATTTTCGTTCGGTTTCATCAAACCCATCCTAATTTCTTCAAACCCATGCTAAATTGCTCAAACCTCACATAAATTTTCAAACCACATAAATTTTCGTTCGGTTTCATCAAACCCATCCTAATTTCATCAAACCCATCCTAATTTCTTCAAACCCATGCTAAATTGCTCAAACCTCAGGTAAATTTTCAAACCACATAAATTTTCGTTCGGTTTCATCAAACCCATCCTAATTTCGTCAAACCCATGCTAAATATGTCAAACCTCACATAAATTTTCAAACCTCACATAAATTTTCGTTCGGTTTCATCAAACCCATCCTAATTTCGTCAAACCCATGCTAAATATGTCAAACCTCACATAAATTTTCAAACCTCACATAAATTTTCGTTCGGTTTCATCAAACCCATCCTAATTTCTTCAAACCCATGCTAAATTGCTCAAACCTCACATAAATTTTCAAACCACATAAATTTTCGTTCGGTTTCATCAAACCCATCCTAATTTCATCAAACCCATCCTAATTTCTTCAAACCCATGCTAAATTGCTCAAACCTCAGGTAAATTTTCAAACCACATAAATTTTCGTTCGGTTTCATCAAACCCATCCTAATTTCTTCAAACCCATGCTAATTTGCTCAAACCTCAGATAAATTTTCAAACCTCATAAATTTTCGTTCGGATTCATCAAACCCATCCTAATTTCATCAAACCCATCCTAATTTCTTCAAACCCATGCTAAATTGCTCAAACCTCAGGTAAATTTTCAAACCACATAAATTTTCGTTCGGTTTCATCAAACCCATCCTAATTTCTTCAAACCCATGCTAAATTGCTCAAACCTCACATAAATTTTCAAACCACATAAATTTTCGTTCGGTTTCATCAAACCCATCCTAATTTCTTCAAACCCATGCTAATTTGCTCAAACCTCAGATAAATTTTCAAACCTCATAAATTTTCGTTCGGATTCATCAAACCCATCCTAATTTCTTCAAACCCATGCTAAATTGCTCAAACCTCACATAAATTTTCAAACCTCATAAATTTTCGTTCGGATTCATCAAACCCATCCTAATTTCATCAAACCCATCCTAATTTCTTCAAACCCATGCTAAATTGCTCAAACCTCAGGTAAATTTTCAAACCACATAAATTTTCGTTCGGTTTCATCAAACCCATCCTAATTTCGTCAAACCCATGCTAAATATGTCAAACCTCACATAAATTTTCAAACCTCACATAAATTTTCGTTCGGTTTCATCAAACCCATCCTAATTTCGTCAAACCCATGCTAAATATGTCAAACCTCACATAAATTTTCAAACCTCACATAAATTTTCGTTCGGTTTCATCAAACCCATCCTAATTTCTTCAAACCCATGCTAAATTGCTCAAACCTCACATAAATTTTCAAACCACATAAATTTTCGTTCGGTTTCATCAAACCCATCCTAATTTCTTCAAACCCATGCTAATTTGCTCAAACCTCAGATAAATTTTCAAACCTCATAAATTTTCGTTCGGATTCATCAAACCCATCCTAATTTCATCAAACCCATCCTAATTTCTTCAAACCCATGCTAAATTGCTCAAACCTCAGGTAAATTTTCAAACCACATAAATTTTCGTTCGGTTTCATCAAACCCATCCTAATTTCGTCAAACCCATGCTAAATATGTCAAACCTCACATAAATTTTCAAACCACATAAATTTTCGTTCGGTTTCATCAAACCCATCCTAATTTCTTCAGACCCATGCTAAATTGCTCAAACCTCACATAAATTTTCAAACCACATAAATTTTCGTTCGGTTTCATCAAACCCATCCTAATTTCTTCAAACCCATGCTAATTTGCTCAAACCTCAGATAAATTTTCAAACCTCATAAATTTTCGTTCGGATTCATCAAACCCATCCTAATTTCTTCAAACCCATGCTAAATTGCTCAAACCTCACATAAATTTTCAAACCTAATAAATTTTCGTTCGGATTCATCAAACCCATCCTAATTTCATCAAACCCATCCTAATTTCTTCAAACCCATGCTAAATTGCTCAAACCTCAGGTAAATTTTCAAACCATATAAATTTTCGTTCGGTTTCATCAAACCCATCCTAATTTCGTCAAACCCATGCTAAATATGTCAAACCTCACATAAATTTTCAAACCTCACATAAATTTTCGTTCGGTTTCATCAAACCCATCCTAATTTCTTCAAACCCATGCTAAATTGCTCAAACCTCACATAAATTTTCAAACCACATAAATTTTCGTTCGGTTTCATCAAACCCATCCTAATTTCATCAAACCCATCCTAATTTCTTCAAACCCATGCTAAATTGCTCAAACCTCAGGTAAATTTTCAAACCACATAAATTTTCGTTCGGTTTCATCAAACCCATCCTAATTTCGTCAAACCCATGCTAAATATGTCAAACCTCACATAAATTTTCAAACCTCACATAAATTTTCGTTCGGTTTCATCAAACCCATCCTAATTTCGTCAAACCCATGCTAAATATGTCAAACCTCACATAAATTTTCAAACCTCACATAAATTTTCGTTCGGTTTCATCAAACCCATCCTAATTTCTTCAAACCCATGCTAAATTGCTCAAACCTCACATAAATTTTCAAACCACATAAATTTTCGTTCGGTTTCATCAAACCCATCCTAATTTCATCAAACCCATCCTAATTTCTTCAAACCCATGCTAAATTGCTCAAACCTCAGGTAAATTTTCAAACCACATAAATTTTCGTTCGGTTTCATCAAACCCATCCTAATTTCTTCAAACCCATGCTAATTTGCTCAAACCTCAGATAAATTTTCAAACCTCATAAATTTTCGTTCGGATTCATCAAACCCATCCTAATTTCATCAAACCCATCCTAATTTCTTCAAACCCATGCTAAATTGCTCAAACCTCAGGTAAATTTTCAAACCACATAAATTTTCGTTCGGTTTCATCAAACCCATCCTAATTTCGTCAAACCCATGCTAAATATGTCAAACCTCACATAAGTTTTCAAACCTCACATAAATTTTCGTTCGGTTTCATCAAACCCATCCTAATGTCTTCAAACCCATGCTAAATTGCTCAAACCTCACATAAATTTTCAAACCACATAAATTTTCGTTCGGTTTCATCAAACCCATCCTAATTTCATCAAACCCGTCCTAATTTCTTCAAACCCATGCTAAATTGCTCAAACCTCAGGTAAATTTTCAAACCACATAAATTTTCGTTCGGTTTCATCAAACCCATCCTAATTTCGTCAAACCCATGCTAAATATGTCAAACCTCACATAAATTTTCAAACCTCACATAAATTTTCGTTCGGTTTTATCAAACCCATCCTAATTTCGTCAAACCCATGCTAAATATGTCAAACCTCACATAAATTTTCAAACCTCACATAAATTTTCGTTCGGTTTCATCAAACCCATCCTAATTTCTTCAAACCCATGCTAAATTGCTCAAACCTCACATAAATTTTCAAACCACATAAATTTTCGTTCGGTTTCATCAAACCCATCCTAATTTCATCAAACCCATCCTAATTTCTTCAAACCCATGCTAAATTGCTCAAACCTCAGGTAAATTTTCAAACCACATAAATTTTCGTTCGGTTTCATCAAACCCATCCTAATTTCTTCAAACCCATGCTAATTTGCTCAAACCTCAGATAAATTTTCAAACCTCATAAATTTTCGTTCGGATTCATCAAACCCATCCTAATTTCATCAAACCCATCCTAATTTCTTCAAACCCATGCTAAATTGCTCAAACCTCAGGTAAATTTTCAAACCACATAAATTTTCGTTCGGTTTCATCAAACCCATCCTAATTTCGTCAAACCCATGCTAAATATGTCAAACCTCACATAAATTTTCAAACCTCACATAAATTTTCGTTCGGTTTCATCAAACCCATCCTAATTTCTTCAAACCCATGCTAATTTGCTCAAACCTCAGATAAATTTTCAAACCTCATAAATTTTCGTTCGGATTCATCAAACCCATCCTAATTTCATCAAACCCATCCTAATTTCTTCAAACCCATGCTAAATTGCTCAAACCTCAGGTAAATTTTCAAACCACATAAATTTTCGTTCGGTTTCATCAAACCCATCCTAATTTCGTCAAACCCATGCTAAATATATCAAACCTCACATAAATTTTCAAACCACATAAATTTTCGTTCGGTTTCATCAAACCCATCCTAATTTCTTCAAACCCATGCTAAATTGCTCAAACCTCACATAAATTTTCAAACCACATAAATTTTCGTTCGGTTTCATCAAACCCATCCTAATTTCTTCAAACCCATGCTAATTTGCTCAAACCTCAGATAAATTTTCAAACCTCATAAATTTTCGTTCGGATTCATCAAACCCATCCTAATTTCTTCAAACCCATGCTAAATTGCTCAAACCTCACATAAATTTTCAAACCTCATAAATTTTCGTTCGGATTCATCAAACCCATCCTAATTTCATCAAACCCATCCTAATTTCTTCAAACCCATGCTAAATTGCTCAAACCTCAGGTAAATTTTCAAACCACATAAATTTTCGTTCGGTTTCATCAAACCCATCCTAATTTCGTCAAACCCATGCTAAATATGTCAAACCTCACATAAATTTTCAAACCTCACATAAATTTTCGTTCGGTTTCATCAAACCCATCCTAATTTCTTCAAACCCATGCTAAATTGCTCAAACCTCACATAAATTTTCAAACCACATAAATTTTCGTTCGGTTTCATCAAACCCATCCTAATTTCATCAAACCCATCCTAATTTCTTCAAACCCATGCTAAATTGCTCAAACCTCAGGTAAATTTTCAAACCACATAAATTTTCGTTCGGTTTCATCAAACCCATCCTAATTTCTTCAAACCCATGCTAAATTGCTCAAACCTCACATAAATTTTCAAACCACATAAATTTTCGTTCGGTTTCATCAAACCCATCCTAATTTCATCAAACCCATCCTAATTTCTTCAAACCCATGCAAAATTGCTCAAACCTCAGGTAAATTTTCAAACCACATAAATTTTCGTTCGGTTTCATCAAACCCATCCTAATTTCGTCAAACCCATGCTAAATATGTCAAACCTCACATAAATTTTCAAACCTCACATAAATTTTCGTTCGGTTTCATCAAACCCATCCTAATTTCGTCAAACCCATGCTAAATATGTCAAACCTCACATAAATTTTCAAACCTCACATAAATTTTCGTTCGGTTTCATCAAACCCATCCTAATTTCTTCAAACCCATGCTAAATTGCTCAAACCTCACATAAATTTTCAAACCACATAAATTTTCGTTCGGTTTCATCAAACCCATCCTAATTTCATCAAACCCATCCTAATTTCTTCAAACCCATGCTAAATTGCTCAAACCTCAGGTAAATTTTCAAACCACATAAATTTTCGTTCGGTTTCATCAAACCCATCCTAATTTCTTCAAACCCATGCTAATTTGCTCAAACCTCAGATAAATTTTCAAACCTCATAAATTTTCGTTCGGATTCATCAAACCCATCCTAATTTCATCAAACCCATCCTAATTTCTTCAAACCCATGCTAAATTGCTCAAACCTCAGGTAAATTTTCAAACCACATAAATTTTCGTTCGGTTTCATCAAACCCATCCTAATTTCTTCAAACCCATGCTAAATTGCTCAAACCTCACATAAATTTTCAAACCACATAAATTTTCGTTCGGTTTCATCAAACCCATCCTAATTTCTTCAAACCCATGCTAATTTGCTCAAACCTCAGATAAATTTTCAAACCTCATAAATTTTCGTTCGGATTCATCAAACCCATCCTAATTTCTTCAAACCCATGCTAAATTGCTCAAACCTCACATAAATTTTCAAACCTCATAAATTTTCGTTCGGATTCATCAAACCCATCCTAATTTCATCAAACCCATCCTAATTTCTTCAAACCCATGCTAAATTGCTCAAACCTCAGGTAAATTTTCAAACCACATAAATTTTCGTTCGGTTTCATCAAACCCATCCTAATTTCGTCAAACCCATGCTAAATATGTCAAACCTCACATAAATTTTCAAACCTCACATAAATTTTCGTTCGGTTTCATCAAACCCATCCTAATTTCTTCAAACCCATGCTAAATTGCTCAAACCTCACATAAATTTTCAAACCACATAAATTTTCGTTCGGTTTCATCAAACCCATCCTAATTTCATCAAACCCATCCTAATTTCTTCAAACCCATGCTAAATTGCTCAAACCTCAGGTAAATTTTCAAACCACATAAATTTTCGTTCGGTTTCATCAAACCCATCCTAATTTCGTCAAACCCATGCTAAATATGTCAAACCTCACATAAATTTTCAAACCTCACATAAATTTTCGTTCGGTTTCATCAAACCCATCCTAATTTCGTCAAACCCATGCTAAATATGTCAAACCTCACATAAATTTTCAAACCTCACATAAATTTTCGTTCGGTTTCATCAAACCCATCCTAATTTCTTCAAACCCATGCTAAATTGCTCAAACCTCACATAAATTTTCAAACCACATAAATTTTCGTTCGGTTTCATCAAACCCATCCTAATTTCATCAAACCCATCCTAATTTCTTCAAACCCATGCTAAATTGCTCAAACCTCAGGTAAATTTTCAAACCACATAAATTTTCGTTCGGTTTCATCAAACCCATCCTAATTTCTTCAAACCCATGCTAATTTGCTCAAACCTCAGATAAATTTTCAAACCTCATAAATTTTCGTTCGGATTCATCAAACCCATCCTAATTTCATCAAACCCATCCTAATTTCTTCAAACCCATGCTAAATTGCTCAAACCTCAGGTAAATTTTCAAACCACATAAATTTTCGTTCGGTTTCATCAAACCCATCCTAATTTCTTCAAACCCATGCTAAATTGCTCAAACCTCACATAAATTTTCAAACCACATAAATTTTCGTTCGGTTTCATCAAACCCATCCTAATTTCTTCAAACCCATGCTAATTTGCTCAAACCTCAGATAAATTTTCAAACCTCATAAATTTTCGTTCGGATTCATCAAACCCATCCTAATTTCTTCAAACCCATGCTAAATTGCTCAAACCTCACATAAATTTTCAAACCTCATAAATTTTCGTTCGGATTCATCAAACCCATCCTAATTTCATCAAACCCATCCTAATTTCTTCAAACCCATGCTAAATTGCTCAAACCTCAGGTAAATTTTCAAACCACATAAATTTTCGTTCGGTTTCATCAAACCCATCCTAATTTCGTCAAACCCATGCTAAATATGTCAAACCTCACATAAATTTTCAAACCTCACATAAATTTTCGTTCGGTTTCATCAAACCCATCCTAATTTCATCAAACCCATCCTAATTTCTTCAAACCCATGCTAAATTGCTCAAACCTCACATAAATTTTCAAACCTCATAAATTTTCGTTCGGATTCATCAAACCCATCCTAATTTCATCAAACCCATCCTAATTTCTTCAAACCCATGCTAAATTGCTCAAACCTCAGGTAAATTTTCAAACCACATAAATTTTCGTTCGGTTTCATCAAACCCATCCTAATTTCGTCAAACCCATGCTAAATATGTCAAACCTCACATAAATTTTCAAACCTCACATAAATTTTCGTTCGGTTTCATCAAACCCATCCTAATTTCTTCAAACCCATGCTAAATTGCTCAAACCTCACATAAATTTTCAAACCACATAAATTTTCGTTCGGTTTCATCAAACCCATCCTAATTTCATCAAACCCATCCTAATTTCTTCAAACCCATGCTAAATTGCTCAAACCTCAGGTAAATTTTCAAACCACATAAATTTTCGTTCGGTTTCATCAAACCCATCCTAATTTCGTCAAACCCATGCTAAATATGTCAAACCTCACATAAATTTTCAAACCTCACATAAATTTTCGTTCGGTTTCATCAAACCCATCCTAATTTCTTCAAACCCATGCTAAATTGCTCAAACCTCACATAAATTTTCAAACCACATAAATTTTCGTTCGGTTTCATCAAACCCATCCTAATTTCATCAAACCCATCCTAATTTCTTCAAACCCATGCTAAATTGCTCAAACCTCAGGTAAATTTTCAAACCACATAAATTTTCGTTCGTTTTCATCAAACCCATCCTAATTTCTTCAAACCCATGCTAATTTGCTCAAACCTCAGATAAATTTTCAAACCTCATAAATTTTCGTTCGGATTCATCAAACCCATCCTAATTTCATCAAACCCATCCTAATTTCTTCAAACCCATGCTAAATTGCTCAAACCTCAGGTAAATTTTCAAACCACATAAATTTTCGTTCGGTTTCATCAAACCCATCCTAATTTCGTCAAACCCATGCTAAATATGTCAAACCTCACATAAATTTTCAAACCTCACATAAATTTTCGTTCGGTTTCATCAAACCCATCCTAATTTCGTCAAACCCATGCTAAATATGTCAAACCTCACATAAATTTTCAAACCTCACATAAATTTTCGTTCGGTTTCATCAAACCCATCCTAATTTCTTCAAACCCATGCTAATTTGCTCAAACCTCAGATAAATTTTCAAACCTCATAAATTTTCGTTCGGATTCATCAAACCCATCCTAATTTCATCAAACCCATCCTAATTTCTTCAAACCCATGCTAAATTGCTCAAACCTCAGGTAAATTTTCAAACCACATAAATTTTCGTTCGGTTTCATCAAACCCATCCTAATTTCGTCAAACCCATGCTAAATATGTCAAACCTCACATAAATTTTCAAACCACATAAATTTTCGTTCGGTTTCATCAAACCCATCCTAATTTCTTCAAACCCATGCTAAATTGCTCAAACCTCACATAAATTTTCAAACCTCATAAATTTTCGTTCGGATTCATCAAACCCATCCTAATTTCATCAAACCCATCCTAATTTCTTCAAACCCATGCTAAATTGCTCAAACCTCAGGTAAATTTTCAAACCACATAAATTTTCGTTCGGTTTCATCAAACCCATCCTAATTTCGTCAAACCCATGCTAAATATGTCAAACCTCACATAAATTTTCAAACCTCACATAAATTTTCGTTCGGTTTCATCAAACCCATCCTAATTTCTTCAAACCCATGCTAAATTGCTCAAACCTCACATAAATTTTCAAACCACATAAATTTTCGTTCGGTTTCATCAAACCCATCCTAATTTCATCAAACCCATCCTAATTTCTTCAAACCCATGCTAAATTGCTCAAACCTCAGGTAAATTTTCAAACCACATAAATTTTCGTTCGGTTTCATCAAACCCATCCTAATTTCTTCAAACCCATGCTAAATTGCTCAAACCTCACATAAATTTTCAAACCACATAAATTTTCGTTCGGTTTCATCAAACCCATCCTAATTTCATCAAACCCATCCTAATTTCTTCAAACCCATGCAAAATTGCTCAAACCTCAGGTAAATTTTCAAACCACATAAATTTTCGTTCGGTTTCATCAAACCCATCCTAATTTCGTCAAACCCATGCTAAATATGTCAAACCTCACATAAATTTTCAAACCTCACATAAATTTTCGTTCGGTTTCATCAAACCCATCCTAATTTCGTCAAACCCATGCTAAATATGTCAAACCTCACATAAATTTTCAAACCTCACATAAATTTTCGTTCGGTTTCATCAAACCCATCCTAATTTCTTCAAACCCATGCTAAATTGCTCAAACCTCACATAAATTTTCAAACCACATAAATTTTCGTTCGGTTTCATCAAACCCATCCTAATTTCATCAAACCCATCCTAATTTCTTCAAACCCATGCTAAATTGCTCAAACCTCAGGTAAATTTTCAAACCACATAAATTTTCGTTCGGTTTCATCAAACCCATCCTAATTTCTTCAAACCCATGCTAATTTGCTCAAACCTCAGATAAATTTTCAAACCTCATAAATTTTCGTTCGGATTCATCAAACCCATCCTAATTTCATCAAACCCATCCTAATTTCTTCAAACCCATGCTAAATTGCTCAAACCTCAGGTAAATTTTCAAACCACATAAATTTTCGTTCGGTTTCATCAAACCCATCCTAATTTCTTCAAACCCATGCTAAATTGCTCAAACCTCACATAAATTTTCAAACCACATAAATTTTCGTTCGGTTTCATCAAACCCATCCTAATTTCTTCAAACCCATGCTAATTTGCTCAAACCTCAGATAAATTTTCAAACCTCATAAATTTTCGTTCGGATTCATCAAACCCATCCTAATTTCTTCAAACCCATGCTAAATTGCTCAAACCTCACATAAATTTTCAAACCTCATAAATTTTCGTTCGGATTCATCAAACCCATCCTAATTTCATCAAACCCATCCTAATTTCTTCAAACCCATGCTAAATTGCTCAAACCTCAGGTAAATTTTCAAACCACATAAATTTTCGTTCGGTTTCATCAAACCCATCCTAATTTCGTCAAACCCATGCTAAATATGTCAAACCTCACATAAATTTTCAAACCTCACATAAATTTTCGTTCGGTTTCATCAAACCCATCCTAATTTCTTCAAACCCATGCTAAATTGCTCAAACCTCACATAAATTTTCAAACCACATAAATTTTCGTTCGGTTTCATCAAACCCATCCTAATTTCATCAAACCCATCCTAATTTCTTCAAACCCATGCTAAATTGCTCAAACCTCAGGTAAATTTTCAAACCACATAAATTTTCGTTCGGTTTCATCAAACCCATCCTAATTTCGTCAAACCCATGCTAAATATGTCAAACCTCACATAAATTTTCAAACCTCACATAAATTTTCGTTCGGTTTCATCAAACCCATCCTAATTTCGTCAAACCCATGCTAAATATGTCAAACCTCACATAAATTTTCAAACCTCACATAAATTTTCGTTCGGTTTCATCAAACCCATCCTAATTTCTTCAAACCCATGCTAAATTGCTCAAACCTCACATAAATTTTCAAACCACATAAATTTTCGTTCGGTTTCATCAAACCCATCCTAATTTCATCAAACCCATCCTAATTTCTTCAAACCCATGCTAAATTGCTCAAACCTCAGGTAAATTTTCAAACCACATAAATTTTCGTTCGGTTTCATCAAACCCATCCTAATTTCTTCAAACCCATGCTAATTTGCTCAAACCTCAGATAAATTTTCAAACCTCATAAATTTTCGTTCGGATTCATCAAACCCATCCTAATTTCATCAAACCCATCCTAATTTCTTCAAACCCATGCTAAATTGCTCAAACCTCAGGTAAATTTTCAAACCACATAAATTTTCGTTCGGTTTCATCAAACCCATCCTAATTTCTTCAAACCCATGCTAAATTGCTCAAACCTCACATAAATTTTCAAACCACATAAATTTTCGTTCGGTTTCATCAAACCCATCCTAATTTCTTCAAACCCATGCTAATTTGCTCAAACCTCAGATAAATTTTCAAACCTCATAAATTTTCGTTCGGATTCATCAAACCCATCCTAATTTCTTCAAACCCATGCTAAATTGCTCAAACCTCACATAAATTTTCAAACCTCATAAATTTTCGTTCGGATTCATCAAACCCATCCTAATTTCATCAAACCCATCCTAATTTCTTCAAACCCATGCTAAATTGCTCAAACCTCAGGTAAATTTTCAAACCACATAAATTTTCGTTCGGTTTCATCAAACCCATCCTAATTTCGTCAAACCCATGCTAAATATGTCAAACCTCACATAAATTTTCAAACCTCACATAAATTTTCGTTCGGTTTCATCAAACCCATCCTAATTTCATCAAACCCATCCTAATTTCTTCAAACCCATGCTAAATTGCTCAAACCTCACATAAATTTTCAAACCTCATAAATTTTCGTTCGGATTCATCAAACCCATCCTAATTTCATCAAACCCATCCTAATTTCTTCAAACCCATGCTAAATTGCTCAAACCTCAGGTAAATTTTCAAACCACATAAATTTTCGTTCGGTTTCATCAAACCCATCCTAATTTCGTCAAACCCATGCTAAATATGTCAAACCTCACATAAATTTTCAAACCTCACATAAATTTTCGTTCGGTTTCATCAAACCCATCCTAATTTCTTCAAACCCATGCTAAATTGCTCAAACCTCACATAAATTTTCAAACCACATAAATTTTCGTTCGGTTTCATCAAACCCATCCTAATTTCATCAAACCCATCCTAATTTCTTCAAACCCATGCTAAATTGCTCAAACCTCAGGTAAATTTTCAAACCACATAAATTTTCGTTCGGTTTCATCAAACCCATCCTAATTTCGTCAAACCCATGCTAAATATGTCAAACCTCACATAAATTTTCAAACCTCACATAAATTTTCGTTCGGTTTCATCAAACCCATCCTAATTTCGTCAAACCCATGCTAAATTGCTCAAACCTCACATAAATTTTCAAACCACATAAATTTTCGTTCGGTTTCATCAAACCCATCCTAATTTCATCAAACCCATCCTAATTTCTTCAAACCCATGCTAAATTGCTCAAACCTCAGGTAAATTTTCAAACCACATAAATTTTCGTTCGGTTTCATCAAACCCATCCTAATTTCGTCAAACCCATGCTAAATATGTCAAACCTCACATAAATTTTCAAACCTCACATAAATTTTCGTTCGGTTTCATCAAACCCATCCTAATTTCATCAAACCCATCCTAATTTCTTCAAACCCATGCTAAATTGCTCAAACCTCAGGTAAATTTTCAAACCACATAAATTTTCGTTCGGTTTCATCAAACCCATCCTAATTTCGTCAAACCCATGCTAAATATGTCAAACCTCACATAAATTTTCAAACCTCACATAAATTTCCGTTCGGTTTCATCAAACCCATCCTAATTTCTTCAAACCCATGCTAAATTGCTCAAACCTCACATAAATTTTCAAACCACATAAATTTTCGTTCGGTTTCATCAAACCCATCCTAATTTCATCAAACCCATCCTAATTTCTTCAAACCCATGCTAAATTGCTCAAACCTCAGGTAAATTTTCAAACCACATAAATTTTCGTTCGGTTTCATCAAACCCATCCTAATTTCTTCAAACCCATGCTAATTTGCTCAAACCTCAGATAAATTTTCAAACCTCATAAATTTTCGTTCGGATTCATCAAACCCATCCTAATTTCATCAAACCCATCCTAATTTCTTCAAACCCATGCTAAATTGCTCAAACCTCAGGTAAATTTTCAAACCACATAAATTTTCGTTCGGTTTCATCAAACCCATCCTAATTTCTTCAAACCCATGCTAAATTGCTCAAACCTCACATAAATTTTCAAACCACATAAATTTTCGTTCGGTTTCATCAAACCCATCCTAATTTCTTCAAACCCATGCTAATTTGCTCAAACCTCAGATAAATTTTCAAACCTCATAAATTTTCGTTCGGATTCATCAAACCCATCCTAATTTCTTCAAACCCATGCTAAATTGCTCAAACCTCACATAAATTTTCAAACCTCATAAATTTTCGTTCGGATTCATCAAACCCATCCTAATTTCATCAAACCCATCCTAATTTCTTCAAACCCATGCTAAATTGCTCAAACCTCAGGTAAATTTTCAAACCACATAAATTTTCGTTCGGTTTCATCAAACCCATCCTAATTTCGTCAAACCCATGCTAAATATGTCAAACCTCACATAAATTTTCAAACCTCACATAAATTTTCGTTCGGTTTCATCAAACCCATCCTAATTTCTTCAAACCCATGCTAAATTGCTCAAACCTCACATAAATTTTCAAACCACATAAATTTTCGTTCGGTTTCATCAAACCCATCCTAATTTCATCAAACCCATCCTAATTTCTTCAAACCCATGCTAAATTGCTCAAACCTCAGGTAAATTTTCAAACCACATAAATTTTCGTTCGGTTTCATCAAACCCATCCTAATTTCGTCAAACCCATGCTAAATATGTCAAACCTCACATAAATTTTCAAACCTCACATAAATTTTCGTTCGGTTTCATCAAACCCATCCTAATTTCGTCAAACCCATGCTAAATATGTCAAACCTCACATAAATTTTCAAACCTCACATAAATTTTCGTTCGGTTTCATCAAACCCATCCTAATTTCTTCAAACCCATGCTAAATTGCTCAAACCTCACATAAATTTTCAAACCACATAAATTTTCGTTCGGTTTCATCAAACCCATCCTAATTTCATCAAACCCATCCTAATTTCTTCAAACCCATGCTAAATTGCTCAAACCTCAGGTAAATTTTCAAACCACATAAATTTTCGTTCGGTTTCATCAAACCCATCCTAATTTCTTCAAACCCATGCTAATTTGCTCAAACCTCAGATAAATTTTCAAACCTCATAAATTTTCGTTCGGATTCATCAAACCCATCCTAATTTCATCAAACCCATCCTAATTTCTTCAAACCCATGCTAAATTGCTCAAACCTCAGGTAAATTTTCAAACCACATAAATTTTCGTTCGGTTTCATCAAACCCATCCTAATTTCTTCAAACCCATGCTAAATTGCTCAAACCTCACATAAATTTTCAAACCACATAAATTTTCGTTCGGTTTCATCAAACCCATCCTAATTTCTTCAAACCCATGCTAATTTGCTCAAACCTCAGATAAATTTTCAAACCTCATAAATTTTCGTTCGGATTCATCAAACCCATCCTAATTTCTTCAAACCCATGCTAAATTGCTCAAACCTCACATAAATTTTCAAACCTCATAAATTTTCGTTCGGATTCATCAAACCCATCCTAATTTCATCAAACCCATCCTAATTTCTTCAAACCCATGCTAAATTGCTCAAACCTCAGGTAAATTTTCAAACCACATAAATTTTCGTTCGGTTTCATCAAACCCATCCTAATTTCGTCAAACCCATGCTAAATATGTCAAACCTCACATAAATTTTCAAACCTCACATAAATTTTCGTTCGGTTTCATCAAACCCATCCTAATTTCGTCAAACCCATGCTAAATATGTCAAACCTCACATAAATTTTCAAACCTCACATAAATTTTCGTTCGGTTTCATCAAACCCATCCTAATTTCTTCAAACCCATGCTAAATTGCTCAAACCTCACATAAATTTTCAAACCACATAAATTTTCGTTCGGTTTCATCAAACCCATCCTAATTTCTTCAAACCCATGCTAATTTGCTCAAACCTCAGATAAATTTTCAAACCTCATAAATTTTCGTTCGGATTCATCAAACCCATCCTAATTTCATCAAACCCATCCTAATTTCTTCAAACCCATGCTAAATTGCTCAAACCTCAGGTAAATTTTCAAACCACATAAATTTTCGTTCGGTTTCATCAAACCCATCCTAATTTCGTCAAACCCATGCTAAATATGTCAAACCTCACATAAATTTTCAAACCACATAAATTTTCGTTCGGTTTCATCAAACCCATCCTAATTTCTTCAGACCCATGCTAAATTGCTCAAACCTCACATAAATTTTCAAACCACATAAATTTTCGTTCGGTTTCATCAAACCCATCCTAATTTCTTCAAACCCATGCTAATTTGCTCAAACCTCAGATAAATTTTCAAACCTCATAAATTTTCGTTCGGATTCATCAAACCCATCCTAATTTCTTCAAACCCATGCTAAATTGCTCAAACCTCACATAAATTTTCAAACCTAATAAATTTTCGTTCGGATTCATCAAACCCATCCTAATTTCATCAAACCCATCCTAATTTCTTCAAACCCATGCTAAATTGCTCAAACCTCAGGTAAATTTTCAAACCATATAAATTTTCGTTCGGTTTCATCAAACCCATCCTAATTTCGTCAAACCCATGCTAAATATGTCAAACCTCACATAAATTTTCAAACCTCACATAAATTTTCGTTCGGTTTCATCAAACCCATCCTAATTTCTTCAAACCCATGCTAAATTGCTCAAACCTCACATAAATTTTCAAACCACATAAATTTTCGTTCGGTTTCATCAAACCCATCCTAATTTCATCAAACCCATCCTAATTTCTTCAAACCCATGCTAAATTGCTCAAACCTCAGGTAAATTTTCAAACCACATAAATTTTCGTTCGGTTTCATCAAACCCATCCTAATTTCGTCAAACCCATGCTAAATATGTCAAACCTCACATAAATTTTCAAACCTCACATAAATTTTCGTTCGGTTTCATCAAACCCATCCTAATTTCGTCAAACCCATGCTAAATATGTCAAACCTCACATAAATTTTCAAACCTCACATAAATTTTCGTTCGGTTTCATCAAACCCATCCTAATTTCTTCAAACCCATGCTAAATTGCTCAAACCTCACATAAATTTTCAAACCACATAAATTTTCGTTCGGTTTCATCAAACCCATCCTAATTTCATCAAACCCATCCTAATTTCTTCAAACCCATGCTAAATTGCTCAAACCTCAGGTAAATTTTCAAACCACATAAATTTTCGTTCGGTTTCATCAAACCCATCCTAATTTCTTCAAACCCATGCTAATTTGCTCAAACCTCAGATAAATTTTCAAACCTCATAAATTTTCGTTCGGATTCATCAAACCCATCCTAATTTCATCAAACCCATCCTAATTTCTTCAAACCCATGCTAAATTGCTCAAACCTCAGGTAAATTTTCAAACCACATAAATTTTCGTTCGGTTTCATCAAACCCATCCTAATTTCGTCAAACCCATGCTAAATATGTCAAACCTCACATAAATTTTCAAACCTCACATAAATTTTCGTTCGGTTTCATCAAACCCATCCTAATGTCTTCAAACCCATGCTAAATTGCTCAAACCTCACATAAATTTTCAAACCACATAAATTTTCGTTCGGTTTCATCAAACCCATCCTAATTTCATCAAACCCGTCCTAATTTCTTCAAACCCATGCTAAATTGCTCAAACCTCAGGTAAATTTTCAAACCACATAAATTTTCGTTCGGTTTCATCAAACCCATCCTAATTTCGTCAAACCCATGCTAAATATGTCAAACCTCACATAAATTTTCAAACCTCACATAAATTTTCGTTCGGTTTTATCAAACCCATCCTAATTTCGTCAAACCCATGCTAAATATGTCAAACCTCACATAAATTTTCAAACCTCACATAAATTTTCGTTCGGTTTCATCAAACCCATCCTAATTTCTTCAAACCCATGCTAAATTGCTCAAACCTCACATAAATTTTCAAACCACATAAATTTTCGTTCGGTTTCATCAAACCCATCCTAATTTCATCAAACCCATCCTAATTTCTTCAAACCCATGCTAAATTGCTCAAACCTCAGGTAAATTTTCAAACCACATAAATTTTCGTTCGGTTTCATCAAACCCATCCTAATTTCTTCAAACCCATGCTAATTTGCTCAAACCTCAGATAAATTTTCAAACCTCATAAATTTTCGTTCGGATTCATCAAACCCATCCTAATTTCATCAAACCCATCCTAATTTCTTCAAACCCATGCTAAATTGCTCAAACCTCAGGTAAATTTTCAAACCACATAAATTTTCGTTCGGTTTCATCAAACCCATCCTAATTTCGTCAAACCCATGCTAAATATGTCAAACCTCACATAAATTTTCAAACCTCACATAAATTTTCGTTCGGTTTCATCAAACCCATCCTAATTTCTTCAAACCCATGCTAATTTGCTCAAACCTCAGATAAATTTTCAAACCTCATAAATTTTCGTTCGGATTCATCAAACCCATCCTAATTTCATCAAACCCATCCTAATTTCTTCAAACCCATGCTAAATTGCTCAAACCTCAGGTAAATTTTCAAACCACATAAATTTTCGTTCGGTTTCATCAAACCCATCCTAATTTCGTCAAACCCATGCTAAATATGTCAAACCTCACATAAATTTTCAAACCACATAAATTTTCGTTCGGTTTCATCAAACCCATCCTAATTTCTTCAAACCCATGCTAAATTGCTCAAACCTCACATAAATTTTCAAACCACATAAATTTTCGTTCGGTTTCATCAAACCCATCCTAATTTCTTCAAACCCATGCTAATTTGCTCAAACCTCAGATAAATTTTCAAACCTCATAAATTTTCGTTCGGATTCATCAAACCCATCCTAATTTCTTCAAACCCATGCTAAATTGCTCAAACCTCACATAAATTTTCAAACCTCATAAATTTTCGTTCGGATTCATCAAACCCATCCTAATTTCATCAAACCCATCCTAATTTCTTCAAACCCATGCTAAATTGCTCAAACCTCAGGTAAATTTTCAAACCACATAAATTTTCGTTCGGTTTCATCAAACCCATCCTAATTTCGTCAAACCCATGCTAAATATGTCAAACCTCACATAAATTTTCAAACCTCACATAAATTTTCGTTCGGTTTCATCAAACCCATCCTAATTTCTTCAAACCCATGCTAAATTGCTCAAACCTCACATAAATTTTCAAACCACATAAATTTTCGTTCGGTTTCATCAAACCCATCCTAATTTCATCAAACCCATCCTAATTTCTTCAAACCCATGCTAAATTGCTCAAACCTCAGGTAAATTTTCAAACCACATAAATTTTCGTTCGGTTTCATCAAACCCATCCTAATTTCTTCAAACCCATGCTAAATTGCTCAAACCTCACATAAATTTTCAAACCACATAAATTTTCGTTCGGTTTCATCAAACCCATCCTAATTTCATCAAACCCATCCTAATTTCTTCAAACCCATGCTAAATTGCTCAAACCTCAGGTAAATTTTCAAACCACATAAATTTTCGTTCGGTTTCATCAAACCCATCCTAATTTCGTCAAACCCATGCTAAATATGTCAAACCTCACATAAATTTTCAAACCTCACATAAATTTTCGTTCGGTTTCATCAAACCCATCCTAATTTCGTCAAACCCATGCTAAATATGTCAAACCTCACATAAATTTTCAAACCTCACATAAATTTTCGTTCGGTTTCATCAAACCCATCCTAATTTCTTCAAACCCATGCTAAATTGCTCAAACCTCACATAAATTTTCAAACCACATAAATTTTCGTTCGGTTTCATCAAACCCATCCTAATTTCGTCAAACCCATGCTAAATATGTCAAACCTCACATAAATTTTCAAACCTCACATAAATTTTCGTTCGGTTTCATCAAACCCATCCTAATTTCTTCAAACCCATGCTAATTTGCTCAAACCTCAGATAAATTTTCAAACCTCATAAATTTTCGTTCGGATTCATCAAACCCATCCTAATTTCATCAAACCCATCCTAATTTCTTCAAACCCATGCTAAATTGCTCAAACCTCAGGTAAATTTTCAAACCACATAAATTTTCGTTCGGTTTCATCAAACCCATCCTAATTTCGTCAAACCCATGCTAAATATGTCAAACCTCACATAAATTTTCAAACCACATAAATTTTCGTTCGGTTTCATCAAACCCATCCTAATTTCTTCAAACCCATGCTAAATTGCTCAAACCTCACATAAATTTTCAAACCACATAAATTTTCGTTCGGTTTCATCAAACCCATCCTAATTTCTTCAAACCCATGCTAATTTGCTCAAACCTCAGATAAATTTTCAAACCTCATAAATTTTCGTTCGGATTCATCAAACCCATCCTAATTTCTTCAAACCCATGCTAAATTGCTCAAACCTCACATAAATTTTCAAACCTCATAAATTTTCGTTCGGATTCATCAAACCCATCCTAATTTCATCAAACCCATCCTAATTTCTTCAAACCCATGCTAAATTGCTCAAACCTCAGGTAAATTTTCAAACCACATAAATTTTCGTTCGGTTTCATCAAACCCATCCTAATTTCGTCAAACCCATGCTAAATATGTCAAACCTCACATAAATTTTCAAACCTCACATAAATTTTCGTTCGGTTTCATCAAACCCATCCTAATTTCTTCAAACCCATGCTAAATTGCTCAAACCTCACATAAATTTTCAAACCACATAAATTTTCGTTCGGTTTCATCAAACCCATCCTAATTTCATCAAACCCATCCTAATTTCTTCAAACCCATGCTAAATTGCTCAAACCTCAGGTAAATTTTCAAACCACATAAATTTTCGTTCGGTTTCATCAAACCCATCCTAATTTCTTCAAACCCATGCTAAATTGCTCAAACCTCACATAAATTTTCAAACCACATAAATTTTCGTTCGGTTTCATCAAACCCATCCTAATTTCATCAAACCCATCCTAATTTCTTCAAACCCATGCTAAATTGCTCAAACCTCAGGTAAATTTTCAAACCACATAAATTTTCGTTCGGTTTCATCAAACCCATCCTAATTTCGTCAAACCCATGCTAAATATGTCAAACCTCACATAAATTTTCAAACCTCACATAAATTTTCGTTCGGTTTCATCAAACCCATCCTAATTTCGTCAAACCCATGCTAAATTGCTCAAACCTCACATAAATTTTCAAACCACATAAATTTTCGTTCGGTTTCATCAAACCCATCCTAATTTCATCAAACCCATCCTAATTTCTTCAAACCCATGCTAAATTGCTCAAACCTCAGGTAAATTTTCAAACCACATAAATTTTCGTTCGGTTTCATCAAACCCATCCTAATTTCGTCAAACCCATGCTAAATATGTCAAACCTCACATAAATTTTCAAACCTCACATAAATTTTCGTTCGGTTTCATCAAACCCATCCTAATTTCATCAAACCCATCCTAATTTCTTCAAACCCATGCTAAATTGCTCAAACCTCAGGTAAATTTTCAAACCACATAAATTTTCGTTCGGTTTCATCAAACCCATCCTAATTTCGTCAAACCCATGCTAAATATGTCAAACCTCACATAAATTTTCAAACCTCACATAAATTTCCGTTCGGTTTCATCAAACCCATCCTAATTTCTTCAAACCCATGCTAAATTGCTCAAACCTCACATAAATTTTCAAACCACATAAATTTTCGTTCGGTTTCATCAAACCCATCCTAATTTCATCAAACCCATCCTAATTTCTTCAAACCCATGCTAAATTGCTCAAACCTCAGGTAAATTTTCAAACCACATAAATTTTCGTTCGGTTTCATCAAACCCATCCTAATTTCTTCAAACCCATGCTAATTTGCTCAAACCTCAGATAAATTTTCAAACCTCATAAATTTTCGTTCGGATTCATCAAACCCATCCTAATTTCATCAAACCCATCCTAATTTCTTCAAACCCATGCTAAATTGCTCAAACCTCAGGTAAATTTTCAAACCACATAAATTTTCGTTCGGTTTCATCAAACCCATCCTAATTTCTTCAAACCCATGCTAAATTGCTCAAACCTCACATAAATTTTCAAACCACATAAATTTTCGTTCGGTTTCATCAAACCCATCCTAATTTCTTCAAACCCATGCTAATTTGCTCAAACCTCAGATAAATTTTCAAACCTCATAAATTTTCGTTCGGATTCATCAAACCCATCCTAATTTCTTCAAACCCATGCTAAATTGCTCAAACCTCACATAAATTTTCAAACCTCATAAATTTTCGTTCGGATTCATCAAACCCATCCTAATTTCATCAAACCCATCCTAATTTCTTCAAACCCATGCTAAATTGCTCAAACCTCAGGTAAATTTTCAAACCACATAAATTTTCGTTCGGTTTCATCAAACCCATCCTAATTTCGTCAAACCCATGCTAAATATGTCAAACCTCACATAAATTTTCAAACCTCACATAAATTTTCGTTCGGTTTCATCAAACCCATCCTAATTTCTTCAAACCCATGCTAAATTGCTCAAACCTCACATAAATTTTCAAACCACATAAATTTTCGTTCGGTTTCATCAAACCCATCCTAATTTCATCAAACCCATCCTAATTTCTTCAAACCCATGCTAAATTGCTCAAACCTCAGGTAAATTTTCAAACCACATAAATTTTCGTTCGGTTTCATCAAACCCATCCTAATTTCGTCAAACCCATGCTAAATATGTCAAACCTCACATAAATTTTCAAACCTCACATAAATTTTCGTTCGGTTTCATCAAACCCATCCTAATTTCGTCAAACCCATGCTAAATATGTCAAACCTCACATAAATTTTCAAACCTCACATAAATTTTCGTTCGGTTTCATCAAACCCATCCTAATTTCTTCAAACCCATGCTAAATTGCTCAAACCTCACATAAATTTTCAAACCACATAAATTTTCGTTCGGTTTCATCAAACCCATCCTAATTTCATCAAACCCATCCTAATTTCTTCAAACCCATGCTAAATTGCTCAAACCTCAGGTAAATTTTCAAACCACATAAATTTTCGTTCGGTTTCATCAAACCCATCCTAATTTCTTCAAACCCATGCTAATTTGCTCAAACCTCAGATAAATTTTCAAACCTCATAAATTTTCGTTCGGATTCATCAAACCCATCCTAATTTCATCAAACCCATCCTAATTTCTTCAAACCCATGCTAAATTGCTCAAACCTCAGGTAAATTTTCAAACCACATAAATTTTCGTTCGGTTTCATCAAACCCATCCTAATTTCTTCAAACCCATGCTAAATTGCTCAAACCTCACATAAATTTTCAAACCACATAAATTTTCGTTCGGTTTCATCAAACCCATCCTAATTTCTTCAAACCCATGCTAATTTGCTCAAACCTCAGATAAATTTTCAAACCTCATAAATTTTCGTTCGGATTCATCAAACCCATCCTAATTTCTTCAAACCCATGCTAAATTGCTCAAACCTCACATAAATTTTCAAACCTCATAAATTTTCGTTCGGATTCATCAAACCCATCCTAATTTCATCAAACCCATCCTAATTTCTTCAAACCCATGCTAAATTGCTCAAACCTCAGGTAAATTTTCAAACCACATAAATTTTCGTTCGGTTTCATCAAACCCATCCTAATTTCGTCAAACCCATGCTAAATATGTCAAACCTCACATAAATTTTCAAACCTCACATAAATTTTCGTTCGGTTTCATCAAACCCATCCTAATTTCGTCAAACCCATGCTAAATATGTCAAACCTCACATAAATTTTCAAACCTCACATAAATTTTCGTTCGGTTTCATCAAACCCATCCTAATTTCTTCAAACCCATGCTAAATTGCTCAAACCTCACATAAATTTTCAAACCACATAAATTTTCGTTCGGTTTCATCAAACCCATCCTAATTTCTTCAAACCCATGCTAATTTGCTCAAACCTCAGATAAATTTTCAAACCTCATAAATTTTCGTTCGGATTCATCAAACCCATCCTAATTTCATCAAACCCATCCTAATTTCTTCAAACCCATGCTAAATTGCTCAAACCTCAGGTAAATTTTCAAACCACATAAATTTTCGTTCGGTTTCATCAAACCCATCCTAATTTCGTCAAACCCATGCTAAATATGTCAAACCTCACATAAATTTTCAAACCACATAAATTTTCGTTCGGTTTCATCAAACCCATCCTAATTTCTTCAGACCCATGCTAAATTGCTCAAACCTCACATAAATTTTCAAACCACATAAATTTTCGTTCGGTTTCATCAAACCCATCCTAATTTCTTCAAACCCATGCTAATTTGCTCAAACCTCAGATAAATTTTCAAACCTCATAAATTTTCGTTCGGATTCATCAAACCCATCCTAATTTCTTCAAACCCATGCTAAATTGCTCAAACCTCACATAAATTTTCAAACCTAATAAATTTTCGTTCGGATTCATCAAACCCATCCTAATTTCATCAAACCCATCCTAATTTCTTCAAACCCATGCTAAATTGCTCAAACCTCAGGTAAATTTTCAAACCATATAAATTTTCGTTCGGTTTCATCAAACCCATCCTAATTTCGTCAAACCCATGCTAAATATGTCAAACCTCACATAAATTTTCAAACCTCACATAAATTTTCGTTCGGTTTCATCAAACCCATCCTAATTTCTTCAAACCCATGCTAAATTGCTCAAACCTCACATAAATTTTCAAACCACATAAATTTTCGTTCGGTTTCATCAAACCCATCCTAATTTCATCAAACCCATCCTAATTTCTTCAAACCCATGCTAAATTGCTCAAACCTCAGGTAAATTTTCAAACCACATAAATTTTCGTTCGGTTTCATCAAACCCATCCTAATTTCGTCAAACCCATGCTAAATATGTCAAACCTCACATAAATTTTCAAACCTCACATAAATTTTCGTTCGGTTTCATCAAACCCATCCTAATTTCGTCAAACCCATGCTAAATATGTCAAACCTCACATAAATTTTCAAACCTCACATAAATTTTCGTTCGGTTTCATCAAACCCATCCTAATTTCTTCAAACCCATGCTAAATTGCTCAAACCTCACATAAATTTTCAAACCACATAAATTTTCGTTCGGTTTCATCAAACCCATCCTAATTTCATCAAACCCATCCTAATTTCTTCAAACCCATGCTAAATTGCTCAAACCTCAGGTAAATTTTCAAACCACATAAATTTTCGTTCGGTTTCATCAAACCCATCCTAATTTCTTCAAACCCATGCTAATTTGCTCAAACCTCAGATAAATTTTCAAACCTCATAAATTTTCGTTCGGATTCATCAAACCCATCCTAATTTCATCAAACCCATCCTAATTTCTTCAAACCCATGCTAAATTGCTCAAACCTCAGGTAAATTTTCAAACCACATAAATTTTCGTTCGGTTTCATCAAACCCATCCTAATTTCGTCAAACCCATGCTAAATATGTCAAACCTCACATAAATTTTCAAACCTCACATAAATTTTTGTTCGGTTTCATCAAACCCATCCTAATGTCTTCAAACCCATGCTAAATTGCTCAAACCTCACATAAATTTTCAAACCACATAAATTTTCGTTCGGTTTCATCAAACCCATCCTAATTTCATCAAACCCGTCCTAATTTCTTCAAACCCATGCTAAATTGCTCAAACCTCAGGTAAATTTTCAAACCACATAAATTTTCGTTCGGTTTCATCAAACCCATCCTAATTTCGTCAAACCCATGCTAAATATGTCAAACCTCACATAAATTTTCAAACCTCACATAAATTTTCGTTCGGTTTTATCAAACCCATCCTAATTTCGTCAAACCCATGCTAAATATGTCAAACCTCACATAAATTTTCAAACCTCACATAAATTTTCGTTCGGTTTCATCAAACCCATCCTAATTTCTTCAAACCCATGCTAAATTGCTCAAACCTCACATAAATTTTCAAACCACATAAATTTTCGTTCGGTTTCATCAAACCCATCCTAATTTCATCAAACCCATCCTAATTTCTTCAAACCCATGCTAAATTGCTCAAACCTCAGGTAAATTTTCAAACCACATAAATTTTCGTTCGGTTTCATCAAACCCATCCTAATTTCTTCAAACCCATGCTAATTTGCTCAAACCTCAGATAAATTTTCAAACCTCATAAATTTTCGTTCGGATTCATCAAACCCATCCTAATTTCATCAAACCCATCCTAATTTCTTCAAACCCATGCTAAATTGCTCAAACCTCAGGTAAATTTTCAAACCACATAAATTTTCGTTCGGTTTCATCAAACCCATCCTAATTTCGTCAAACCCATGCTAAATATGTCAAACCTCACATAAATTTTCAAACCTCACATAAATTTTCGTTCGGTTTCATCAAACCCATCCTAATTTCTTCAAACCCATGCTAATTTGCTCAAACCTCAGATAAATTTTCAAACCTCATAAATTTTCGTTCGGATTCATCAAACCCATCCTAATTTCATCAAACCCATCCTAATTTCTTCAAACCCATGCTAAATTGCTCAAACCTCAGGTAAATTTTCAAACCACATAAATTTTCGTTCGGTTTCATCAAACCCATCCTAATTTCGTCAAACCCATGCTAAATATATCAAACCTCACATAAATTTTCAAACCACATAAATTTTCGTTCGGTTTCATCAAACCCATCCTAATTTCTTCAAACCCATGCTAAATTGCTCAAACCTCACATAAATTTTCAAACCACATAAATTTTCGTTCGGTTTCATCAAACCCATCCTAATTTCTTCAAACCCATGCTAATTTGCTCAAACCTCAGATAAATTTTCAAACCTCATAAATTTTCGTTCGGATTCATCAAACCCATCCTAATTTCTTCAAACCCATGCTAAATTGCTCAAACCTCACATAAATTTTCAAACCTCATAAATTTTCGTTCGGATTCATCAAACCCATCCTAATTTCATCAAACCCATCCTAATTTCTTCAAACCCATGCTAAATTGCTCAAACCTCAGGTAAATTTTCAAACCACATAAATTTTCGTTCGGTTTCATCAAACCCATCCTAATTTCGTCAAACCCATGCTAAATATGTCAAACCTCACATAAATTTTCAAACCTCACATAAATTTTCGTTCGGTTTCATCAAACCCATCCTAATTTCTTCAAACCCATGCTAAATTGCTCAAACCTCACATAAATTTTCAAACCACATAAATTTTCGTTCGGTTTCATCAAACCCATCCTAATTTCATCAAACCCATCCTAATTTCTTCAAACCCATGCTAAATTGCTCAAACCTCAGGTAAATTTTCAAACCACATAAATTTTCGTTCGGTTTCATCAAACCCATCCTAATTTCTTCAAACCCATGCTAAATTGCTCAAACCTCACATAAATTTTCAAACCACATAAATTTTCGTTCGGTTTCATCAAACCCATCCTAATTTCATCAAACCCATCCTAATTTCTTCAAACCCATGCTAAATTGCTCAAACCTCAGGTAAATTTTCAAACCACATAAATTTTCGTTCGGTTTCATCAAACCCATCCTAATTTCGTCAAACCCATGCTAAATATGTCAAACCTCACATAAATTTTCAAACCTCACATAAATTTTCGTTCGGTTTCATCAAACCCATCCTAATTTCGTCAAACCCATGCTAAATATGTCAAACCTCACATAAATTTTCAAACCTCACATAAATTTTCGTTCGGTTTCATCAAACCCATCCTAATTTCTTCAAACCCATGCTAAATTGCTCAAACCTCACATAAATTTTCAAACCACATAAATTTTCGTTCGGTTTCATCAAACCCATCCTAATTTCATCAAACCCATCCTAATTTCTTCAAACCCATGCTAAATTGCTCAAACCTCAGGTAAATTTTCAAACCACATAAATTTTCGTTCGGTTTCATCAAACCCATCCTAATTTCTTCAAACCCATGCTAATTTGCTCAAACCTCAGATAAATTTTCAAACCTCATAAATTTTCGTTCGGATTCATCAAACCCATCCTAATTTCATCAAACCCATCCTAATTTCTTCAAACCCATGCTAAATTGCTCAAACCTCAGGTAAATTTTCAAACCACATAAATTTTCGTTCGGTTTCATCAAACCCATCCTAATTTCTTCAAACCCATGCTAAATTGCTCAAACCTCACATAAATTTTCAAACCACATAAATTTTCGTTCGGTTTCATCAAACCCATCCTAATTTCTTCAAACCCATGCTAATTTGCTCAAACCTCAGATAAATTTTCAAACCTCATAAATTTTCGTTCGGATTCATCAAACCCATCCTAATTTCTTCAAACCCATGCTAAATTGCTCAAACCTCACATAAATTTTCAAACCTCATAAATTTTCGTTCGGATTCATCAAACCCATCCTAATTTCATCAAACCCATCCTAATTTCTTCAAACCCATGCTAAATTGCTCAAACCTCAGGTAAATTTTCAAACCACATAAATTTTCGTTCGGTTTCATCAAACCCATCCTAATTTCGTCAAACCCATGCTAAATATGTCAAACCTCACATAAATTTTCAAACCTCACATAAATTTTCGTTCGGTTTCATCAAACCCATCCTAATTTCTTCAAACCCATGCTAAATTGCTCAAACCTCACATAAATTTTCAAACCACATAAATTTTCGTTCGGTTTCATCAAACCCATCCTAATTTCATCAAACCCATCCTAATTTCTTCAAACCCATGCTAAATTGCTCAAACCTCAGGTAAATTTTCAAACCACATAAATTTTCGTTCGGTTTCATCAAACCCATCCTAATTTCGTCAAACCCATGCTAAATATGTCAAACCTCACATAAATTTTCAAACCTCACATAAATTTTCGTTCGGTTTCATCAAACCCATCCTAATTTCGTCAAACCCATGCTAAATATGTCAAACCTCACATAAATTTTCAAACCTCACATAAATTTTCGTTCGGTTTCATCAAACCCATCCTAATTTCTTCAAACCCATGCTAAATTGCTCAAACCTCACATAAATTTTCAAACCACATAAATTTTCGTTCGGTTTCATCAAACCCATCCTAATTTCATCAAACCCATCCTAATTTCTTCAAACCCATGCTAAATTGCTCAAACCTCAGGTAAATTTTCAAACCACATAAATTTTCGTTCGGTTTCATCAAACCCATCCTAATTTCTTCAAACCCATGCTAATTTGCTCAAACCTCAGATAAATTTTCAAACCTCATAAATTTTCGTTCGGATTCATCAAACCCATCCTAATTTCATCAAACCCATCCTAATTTCTTCAAACCCATGCTAAATTGCTCAAACCTCAGGTAAATTTTCAAACCACATAAATTTTCGTTCGGTTTCATCAAACCCATCCTAATTTCTTCAAACCCATGCTAAATTGCTCAAACCTCACATAAATTTTCAAACCACATAAATTTTCGTTCGGTTTCATCAAACCCATCCTAATTTCTTCAAACCCATGCTAATTTGCTCAAACCTCAGATAAATTTTCAAACCTCATAAATTTTCGTTCGGATTCATCAAACCCATCCTAATTTCTTCAAACCCATGCTAAATTGCTCAAACCTCACATAAATTTTCAAACCTCATAAATTTTCGTTCGGATTCATCAAACCCATCCTAATTTCATCAAACCCATCCTAATTTCTTCAAACCCATGCTAAATTGCTCAAACCTCAGGTAAATTTTCAAACCACATAAATTTTCGTTCGGTTTCATCAAACCCATCCTAATTTCGTCAAACCCATGCTAAATATGTCAAACCTCACATAAATTTTCAAACCTCACATAAATTTTCGTTCGGTTTCATCAAACCCATCCTAATTTCATCAAACCCATCCTAATTTCTTCAAACCCATGCTAAATTGCTCAAACCTCACATAAATTTTCAAACCTCATAAATTTTCGTTCGGATTCATCAAACCCATCCTAATTTCATCAAACCCATCCTAATTTCTTCAAACCCATGCTAAATTGCTCAAACCTCAGGTAAATTTTCAAACCACATAAATTTTCGTTCGGTTTCATCAAACCCATCCTAATTTCGTCAAACCCATGCTAAATATGTCAAACCTCACATAAATTTTCAAACCTCACATAAATTTTCGTTCGGTTTCATCAAACCCATCCTAATTTCTTCAAACCCATGCTAAATTGCTCAAACCTCACATAAATTTTCAAACCACATAAATTTTCGTTCGGTTTCATCAAACCCATCCTAATTTCATCAAACCCATCCTAATTTCTTCAAACCCATGCTAAATTGCTCAAACCTCAGGTAAATTTTCAAACCACATAAATTTTCGTTCGGTTTCATCAAACCCATCCTAATTTCGTCAAACCCATGCTAAATATGTCAAACCTCACATAAATTTTCAAACCTCACATAAATTTTCGTTCGGTTTCATCAAACCCATCCTAATTTCTTCAAACCCATGCTAAATTGCTCAAACCTCACATAAATTTTCAAACCACATAAATTTTCGTTCGGTTTCATCAAACCCATCCTAATTTCATCAAACCCATCCTAATTTCTTCAAACCCATGCTAAATTGCTCAAACCTCAGGTAAATTTTCAAACCACATAAATTTTCGTTCGTTTTCATCAAACCCATCCTAATTTCTTCAAACCCATGCTAATTTGCTCAAACCTCAGATAAATTTTCAAACCTCATAAATTTTCGTTCGGATTCATCAAACCCATCCTAATTTCATCAAACCCATCCTAATTTCTTCAAACCCATGCTAAATTGCTCAAACCTCAGGTAAATTTTCAAACCACATAAATTTTCGTTCGGTTTCATCAAACCCATCCTAATTTCGTCAAACCCATGCTAAATATGTCAAACCTCACATAAATTTTCAAACCTCACATAAATTTTCGTTCGGTTTCATCAAACCCATCCTAATTTCGTCAAACCCATGCTAAATATGTCAAACCTCACATAAATTTTCAAACCTCACATAAATTTTCGTTCGGTTTCATCAAACCCATCCTAATTTCTTCAAACCCATGCTAATTTGCTCAAACCTCAGATAAATTTTCAAACCTCATAAATTTTCGTTCGGATTCATCAAACCCATCCTAATTTCATCAAACCCATCCTAATTTCTTCAAACCCATGCTAAATTGCTCAAACCTCAGGTAAATTTTCAAACCACATAAATTTTCGTTCGGTTTCATCAAACCCATCCTAATTTCGTCAAACCCATGCTAAATATGTCAAACCTCACATAAATTTTCAAACCACATAAATTTTCGTTCGGTTTCATCAAACCCATCCTAATTTCTTCAAACCCATGCTAAATTGCGCAAACCTCACATAAATTTTCAAACCACATAAATTTTCGTTCGGTTTCATCAAACCCATCCTAATTTCTTCAAACCCATGCTAATTTGCTCAAACCTCAGATAAATTTTCAAACCTCATAAATTTTCGTTCGGATTCATCAAACCCATCCTAATTTCTTCAAACCCATGCTAAATTGCTCAAACCTCACATAAATTTTCAAACCTCATAAATTTTCGTTCGGATTCATCAAACCCATCCTAATTTCATCAAACCCATCCTAATTTCTTCAAACCCATGCTAAATTGCTCAAACCTCAGGTAAATCTTCAAACCACATAAATTTTCGTTCGGTTTCATCAAACCCATCCTAATTTCTTCAAACCCATGCTAAATTGCTCAAACCTCACATAAATTTTCAAACCTCATAAATTTTCGTTCGGATTCATCAAACCCATCCTAATTTCATCAAACCCATCCTAATTTCTTCAAACCCATGCTAAATTGCTCAAACCTCAGGTAAATTTTCAAACCACATAAATTTTCGTTCGGTTTCATCAAACCCATCCTAATTTCTTCAAACCCATGCTAAATTGCTCAAACCTCACATAAATTTTCAAACCACATAAATTTTCGTTCGGTTTCATCAAACCCATCCTAATTTCTTCAAACCCATGCTAATTTGCTCAAACCTCAGATAAATTTTCAAACCTCATAAATTTTCGTTCGGATTCATCAAACCCATCCTAATTTCATCAAACCCATCCTAATTTCTTCAAACCCATGCTAAATTGCTCAAACCTCAGGTAAATTTTCAAACCACATAAATTTTCGTTCGGTTTCATCAAACCCATCCTAATTTCGTCAAACCCATGCTAAATATGTCAAACCTCACATAAATTTTCAAACCACATAAATTTTCGTTCGGTTTCATCAAACCCATCCTAATTTCTTCAAACCCATGCTAAATTGCTCAAACCTCACATAAATTTTCAAACCACATAAATTTTCGTTCGGTTTCATCAAACCCATCCTAATTTCTTCAAACCCATGCTAATTTGCTCAAACCTCAGATAAATTTTCAAACCTCATAAATTTTCGTTCGGATTCATCAAACCCATCCTAATTTCTTCAAACCCATGCTAAATTGCTCAAACCTCACATAAATTTTCAAACCTCATAAATTTTCGTTCGGATTCATCAAACCCATCCTAATTTCATCAAACCCATCCTAATTTCTTCAAACCCATGCTAAATTGCTCAAACCTCAGGTAAATTTTCAAACCACATAAATTTTCGTTCGGTTTCATCAAACCCATTATAATTTCGTCAAACCCATGCTAAATATGTCAAACCTCACATAAATTTTCAAACCTCACATAAATTTTCGTTCGGTTTCATCAAACCCATCCTAATTTCTTCAAACCCATGCTAAATTGCTCAAACCTCACATAAATTTTCAAACCACATAAATTTTCGTTCGGTTTCATCAAACCCATCCTAATTTCTTCAAACCCATGCTAATTTGCTCAAACCTCAGATAAATTTTCAAACCTCATAAATTTTCGTTCGGATTCATCAAACCCATCCTAATTTCATCAAACCCATCCTAATTTCTTCAAACCCATGCTAAATTGCTCAAACCTCAGGTAAATTTTCAAACCACATAAATTTTCGTTCGGTTTCATCAAACCCATCCTAATTTCGTCAAACCCATCCTAATTTCTTCAAACCCATGCTAAATTGCTCAAACCTCAGGTAAATTTTCAAACCACATAAATTTTCGTTCGGTTTCATCAAACCCATCCTAATTTCGTCAAACCCATGCTAAATATGTCAAACCTCACATAAATTTTCAAACCTCACATAAATTTTCGTTCGGTTTCATCAAACCCATCCTAATTTCTTCAAACCCATGCTAAATTGCTCAAACCTCACATAAATTTTCAAACCACATAAATTTTCGTTCGGTTTCATCAAACCCATCCTAATTTCATCAAACCCATCCTAATTTCTTCAAACCCATGCTAAATTGCTCAAACCTCAGGTAAATTTTCAAACCACATAAATTTTCGTTCGGTTTCATCAAACCCATCCTAATTTCTTCAAACCCATGCTAATTTGCTCAAACCTCAGATAAATTTTCAAACCTCATAAATTTTCGTTCGGATTCATCAAACCCATCCTAATTTCATCAAACCCATCCTAATTTCTTCAAACCCATGCTAAATTGCTCAAACTTCAGGTAAATTTTCAAACCACATAAATTTTCGTTCGGTTTCATCAAACCCATCCTAATTTCGTCAAACCCATGCTAAATATGTCAAACCTCACATAAATTTTCAAACCTCACATAAATTTTCGTTCGGTTTCATCAAACCCATCCTAATTTCGTCAAACCCATGCTAAATATGTCAAACCTCACATAAATTTTCAAACCTCACATAAATTTTCGTTCGGTTTCATCAAACCCATCCTAATTTCTTCAAACCCATGCTAATTTGCTCAAACCTCAGATAAATTTTCAAACCTCATAAATTTTCGTTCGGATTCATCAAACCCATCCTAATTTCATCAAACCCATCCTAATTTCTTCAAACCCATGCTAAATTGCTCAAACTTCAGGTAAATTTTCAAACCACATAAATTTTCGTTCGGTTTCATCAAACCCATCCTAATTTCGTCAAACCCATGCTAAATATGTCAAACCTCACATAAATTTTCAAACCTCACATAAATTTTCGTTCGGTTTCATCAAACCCATCCTAATTTCGTCAAACCCATGCTAAATATGTCAAACCTCACATAAATTTTCAAACCACATAAATTTTCGTTCGGTTTCATCAAACCCATCCTAATTTCTTCAAACCCATGCTAATTTGCTCAAACCTCAGATAAATTTTCAAACCTCATAAATTTTCGTTCGGATTCATCAAACCCATCCTAATTTCTTCAAACCCATGCTAAATTGCTCAAACCTCACATAAATTTTCAAACCTCATAAATTTTCGTTCGGATTCATCAAACCCATCCTAATTTCATCAAACCCATCCTAATTTCTTCAAACCCATGCTAAATTGCTCAAACCTCAGGTAAATTTTCAAACCACATAAATTTTCGTTCGGTTTCATCAAACCCATCCTAATTTCTTCAAACCCATGCTAAATTGCTCAAACCTCACATAAATTTTCAAACCTCATAAATTTTCGTTCGGATTCATCAAACCCATCCTAATTTCATCAAACCCATCCTAATTTCTTCAAACCCATGCTAAATTGCTCAAACCTCAGGTAAATTTTCAAACCACATAAATTTTCGTTCGGTTTCATCAAATCCATCCTAATTTCTTCAAACCCATGCTAAATTGCTCAAACCTCACATAAATTTTCAAACCACATAAATTTTCGTTCGGTTTCATCAAACCCATCCTAATTTCTTCAAACCCATGCTAATTTGCTCAAACCTCAGATAAATTTTCAAACCTCATAAATTTTCGTTCGGATTCATCAAACCCATCCTAATTTCATCAAACCCATCCTAATTTCTTCAAACCCATGCTAAATTGCTCAAACCTCAGGTAAATTTTCAAACCACATAAATTTTCGTTCGGTTTCATCAAACCCATCCTAATTTCGTCAAACCCATGCTAAATATGTCAAACCTCACATAAATTTTCAAACCACATAAATTTTCGTTCGGTTTCATCAAACCCATCCTAATTTCTTCAAACCCATGCTAAATTGCTCAAACCTCACATAAATTTTCAAACCTCATACATTTTCGTTCGGATTCATCAAACCCATCCTAATTTCATCAAACCCATCCTAATTTCTTCAAACCCATGCTAAATTGCTCAAACCTCAGGTAAATTTTCAAACCACATAAATTTTCGTTCGGTTTCATCAAACCCATCCTAATTTCGTCAAACCCATGCTAAATATGTCAAACCTCACATAAATTTTCAAACCTCACATAAATTTTCGTTCGGTTTCATCAAACCCATCCTAATTTCTTCAAACCCATGCTAAATTGCTCAAACCTCACATAAATTTTCAAACCACATAAATTTTCGTTCGGTTTCATCAAACCCATCCTAATTTCTTCAAACCCATGCTAATTTGCTCAAACCTCAGATAAATTTTCAAACCTCATAAATTTTCGTTCGGATTCATCAAACCCATCCTAATTTCATCAAACCCATCCTAATTTCTTCAAACCCATGCTAAATTGCTCAAACCTCAGGTAAATTTTCAAACCACATAAATTTTCGTTCGGTTTCATCAAACCCATCCTAATTTCGTCAAACCCATGCTAAATATGTCAAACCTCACATAAATTTTCAAACCACATAAATTTTCGTTCGGTTTCATCAAACCCATCCTAATTTCGTCAAACCCATGCTAAATATGTCAAACCTCACATAAATTTTCAAACCACATAAATTTTCGTTCGGTTTCATCAAACCCATCCTAATTTCTTCAAACCCATGCTAATTTGCTCAAACCTCAGATAAATTTTCAAACCTCATAAATTTTCGTTCGGATTCATCAAACCCATCCTAATTTCGTCAAACCCATGCTAATTTTGTCAAACCTCACATAAATTTTCAAACCTCACATAAATTTTCGTTCGGTTTCATCAAACCCATCCTAATTTCTTCAAACCCATGCTAAATTGTTCAAACCTCACATAAATTTTCAAACCACATAAATTTTCGTTCGGTTACCACATACATTTTCGTTCGGTTTCATCAAACCCATCCTAATTTCGTCAAACCCATGCTAAATATGTCAAACCTCACATAAATTTTCAAACCTCACATAAATTTTCGTTCGGTTTCATCAAACCCATCCTAATTTCTTCAAACCCATGCTAAATTGCTCAAACCTCACATAAATTTTCAAACCACATAAATTTTCGTTCGGTTTCATCAAACCCATCCTAATTTCATCAAACCCATCCTAATTTCTTCAAACCCATGCTAAATTGCTCAAACCTCAGGTAAATTTTCAAACCACATAAATTTTCGTTCGGTTTCATCAAACCCATCCTAATTTCGTCAAACCCATGCTAAATATGTCAAACCTCACATAAATTTTCAAACCTCACATAAATTTTCGTTCGGTTTCATCAAACCCATCCTAATTTCTTCAAACCCATGCTAAATTGCTCAAACCTCACATAAATTTTCAAACCACATAAATTTTCGTTCGGTTTCATCAAACCCATCCTAATTTCTTCAAACCCATGCTAAATTGCTCAAACCTCACATAAATTTTCAAACCACATAAATTTTCGTTCGGTTTCATCAAACCCATCCTAATTTCTTCAAACCCATGCTAATTTGCTCAAACCTCAGATAAATTTTCAAACCTCATAAATTTTCGTTCGGATTCATCAAACCCATCCTAATTTCATCAAACCCATCCTAATTTCTTCAAACCCATGCTAAATTGCTCAAACCTCAGGTAAATTTTCAAACCACATAAATTTTCGTTCGGTTTCATCAAACCCATCCTAATTTCGTCAAACCCATGCTAAATATGTCAAACCTCACATAAATTTTCAAACCACATAAATTTTCGTTCGGTTTCATCAAACCCATCCTAATTTCTTCAAACCCATGCTAAATTGCTCAAACCTCACATAAATTTTCAAACCACATAAATTTTCGTTCGGTTTCATCAAACCCATCCTAATTTCTTCAAACCCATGCTAATTTGCTCAAACCTCAGATAAATTTTCAAACCTCATAAATTTTCGTTCGGATTCATCAAACCCATCCTAATTTCTTCAAACCCATGCTAAATTGCTCAAACCTCACATAAATTTTCAAACCTCATAAATTTTCGTTCGGATTCATCAAACCCATCCTAATTTCATCAAACCCATCCTAATTTCTTCAAACCCATGCTAAATTGCTCAAACCTCAGGTAAATTTTCAAACCACATAAATTTTCGTTCGGTTTCATCAAACCCATCCTAATTTCGTCAAACCCATGCTAAATATGTCAAACCTCACATAAATTTTCAAACCTCACATAAATTTTCGTTCGGTTTCATCAAACCCATCCTAATTTCTTCAAACCCATGCTAAATTGCTCAAACCTCACATAAATTTTCAAACCACATAAATTTTCGTTCGGTTTCATCAAACCCATCCTAATTTCATCAAACCCATCCTAATTTCTTCAAACCCATGCTAAATTGCTCAAACCTCAGGTAAATTTTCAAACCACATAAATTTTCGTTCGGTTTCATCAAACCCATCCTAATTTCGTCAAACCCATGCTAAATATGTCAAACCTCACATAAATTTTCAAACCTCACATAAATTTTCGTTCGGTTTCATCAAACCCATCCTAATTTCGTCAAACCCATGCTAAATATGTCAAACCTCACATAAATTTTCAAACCTCACATAAATTTTCGTTCGGTTTCATCAAACCCATCCTAATTTCTTCAAACCCATGCTAAATTGCTCAAACCTCACATAAATTTTCAAACCACATAAATTTTCGTTCGGTTTCATCAAACCCATCCTAATTTCATCAAACCCATCCTAATTTCTTCAAACCCATGCTAAATTGCTCAAACCTCAGGTAAATTTTCAAACCACATAAATTTTCGTTCGGTTTCATCAAACCCATCCTAATTTCTTCAAACCCATGCTAATTTGCTCAAACCTCAGATAAATTTTCAAACCTCATAAATTTTCGTTCGGATTCATCAAACCCATCCTAATTTCATCAAACCCATCCTAATTTCTTCAAACCCATGCTAAATTGCTCAAACCTCAGGTAAATTTTCAAACCACATAAATTTTCGTTCGGTTTCATCAAACCCATCCTAATTTCTTCAAACCCATGCTAAATTGCTCAAACCTCACATAAATTTTCAAACCACATAAATTTTCGTTCGGTTTCATCAAACCCATCCTAATTTCTTCAAACCCATGCTAATTTGCTCAAACCTCAGATAAATTTTCAAACCTCATAAATTTTCGTTCGGATTCATCAAACCCATCCTAATTTCTTCAAACCCATGCTAAATTGCTCAAACCTCACATAAATTTTCAAACCTCATAAATTTTCGTTCGGATTCATCAAACCCATCCTAATTTCATCAAACCCATCCTAATTTCTTCAAACCCATGCTAAATTGCTCAAACCTCAGGTAAATTTTCAAACCACATAAATTTTCGTTCGGTTTCATCAAACCCATCCTAATTTCGTCAAACCCATGCTAAATATGTCAAACCTCACATAAATTTTCAAATCTCACATAAATTTTCGTTCGGTTTCATCAAACCCATCCTAATTTCTTCAAACCCATGCTAAATTGCTCAAACCTCACATAAATTTTCAAACCACATAAATTTTCGTTCGGTTTCATCAAACCCATCCTAATTTCGTCAAACCCATCCTAATTTCTTCAAACCCATGCTAAATTGCTCAAACCTCAGGTAAATTTTCAAACCACATAAATTTTCGTTCGGTTTCATCAAACCCATCCTAATTTCGTCAAACCCATGCTAAATATGTCAAACCTCACATAAATTTTCAAACCTCACATAAATTTTCGTTCGGTTTCATCAAACCCATCCTAATTTCGTCAAACCCATGCTAAATATGTCAAACCTCACATAAATTTTCAAACCTCACATAAATTTTCGTTCGGTTTCATCAAACCCATCCTAATTTCTTCAAACCCATGCTAAATTGCTCAAACCTCACATAAATTTTCAAACCACATAAATTTTCGTTCGGTTTCATCAAACCCATCCTAATTTCATCAAACCCATCCTAATTTCTTCAAACCCATGCTAAATTGCTCAAACCTCAGGTAAATTTTCAAACCACATAAATTTTCGTTCGGTTTCATCAAACCCATCCTAATTTCTTCAAACCCATGCTAATTTGCTCAAACCTCAGATAAATTTTCAAACCTCATAAATTTTCGTTCGGATTCATCAAACCCATCCTAATTTCATCAAACCCATCCTAATTTCTTCAAACCCATGCTAAATTGCTCAAACCTCAGGTAAATTTTCAAACCACATAAATTTTCGTTCGGTTTCATCAAACCCATCCTAATTTCTTCAAACCCATGCTAAATTGCTCAAACCTCACATAAATTTTCAAACCACATAAATTTTCGTTCGGTTTCATCAAACCCATCCTAATTTCTTCAAACCCATGCTAATTTGCTCAAACCTCAGATAAATTTTCAAACCTCATAAATTTTCGTTCGGATTCATCAAACCCATCCTAATTTCTTCAAACCCATGCTAAATTGCTCAAACCTCACATAAATTTTCAAACCTCATAAATTTTCGTTCGGATTCATCAAACCCATCCTAATTTCATCAAACCCATCCTAATTTCTTCAAACCCATGCTAAATTGCTCAAACCTCAGGTAAATTTTCAAACCACATAAATTTTCGTTCGGTTTCATCAAACCCATCCTAATTTCGTCAAACCCATGCTAAATATGTCAAACCTCACATAAATTTTCAAACCTCACATAAATTTTCGTTCGGTTTCATCAAACCCATCCTAATTTCTTCAAACCCATGCTAAATTGCTCAAACCTCACATAAATTTTCAAACCACATAAATTTTCGTTCGGTTTCATCAAACCCATCCTAATTTCATCAAACCCATCCTAATTTCTTCAAACCCATGCTAAATTGCTCAAACCTCAGGTAAATTTTCAAACCACATAAATTTTCGTTCGGTTTCATCAAACCCATCCTAATTTCGTCAAACCCATGCTAAATATGTCAAACCTCACATAAATTTTCAAACCTCACATAAATTTTCGTTCGGTTTCATCAAACCCATCCTAATTTCGTCAAACCCATGCTAAATATGTCAAACCTCACATAAATTTTCAAACCACATAAATTTTCGTTCGGTTTCATCAAACCCATCCTAATTTCATCAAACCCATCCTAATTTCTTCAAACCCATGCTAAATTGCTCAAACCTCAGGTAAATTTTCAAACCACATAAATTTTCGTTCGGTTTCATCAAACCCATCCTAATTTCGTCAAACCCATGCTAAATATGTCAAACCTCACATAAATTTTCAAACCTCACATAAATTTTCGTTCGGTTTCATCAAACCCATCCTAATTTCTTCAAACCCATGCTAAATTGCTCAAACCTCACATAAATTTTCAAACCACATAAATTTTCGTTCGGTTTCATCAAACCCATCCTAATTTCTTCAAACCCATGCTAATTTGCTCAAACCTCAGATAAATTTTCAAACCTCATAAATTTTCGTTCGGATTCATCAAACCCATCCTAATTTCTTCAAACCCATGCTAAATTGCTCAAACCTCAGGTAAATTTTCAAACCACATAAATTTTCGTTCGGTTTCATCAAACCCATCCTAATTTCTTCAAACCCATGCTAATTTGCTCAAACCTCAGATAAATTTTCAAACCTCATAAATTTTCGTTCGGATTCATCAAACCCATCCTAATTTCATCAAACCCATCCTAATTTCTTCAAACCCATGCTAAATTGCTCAAACCTCAGGTAAATTTTCAAACCACATAAATTTTCGTTCGGTTTCATCAAACCCATCCTAATTTCGTCAAACCCATGCTAAATATGTCAAACCTCACATAAATTTTCAAACCTCACATAAATTTTCGTTCGGTTTCATCAAACCCATCCTAAATTCGTCAAACCCATGCTAAATATGTCAAACCTCACATAAATTTTCAAACCTCACATAAATTTTCGTTCGGTTTCATCAAACCCATCCTAATTTCTTCAAACCCATGCTAATTTGCTCAAACCTCAGATAAATTTTCAAACCTCATAAATTTTCGTTCGGATTCATCAAACCCATCCTAATTTCATCAAACCCATCCTAATTTCTTCAAACCCATGCTAAATTGCTCAAACCTCAGGTAAATTTTCAAACCACATAAATTTTCGTTCGGTTTCATCAAACCCATCCTAATTTCGTCAAACCCATGCTAAATATGTCAAACCTCACATAAATTTTCAAACCACATAAATTTTCGTTCGGTTTCATCAAACCCATCCTAATTTCTTCAAACCCATGCTAAATTGCTCAAACCTCACATAAATTTTCAAACCACATAAATTTTCGTTCGGTTTCATCAAACCCATCCTAATTTCTTCAAACCCATGCTAATTTGCTCAAACCTCAGATAAATTTTCAAACCTCATAAATTTTCGTTCGGATTCATCAAACCCATCCTAATTTCTTCAAACCCATGCTAAATTGCTCAAACCTCACATAAATTTTCAAACCTCATAAATTTTCGTTCGGATTCATCAAGCCCATCCTAATTTCATCAAACCCATCCTAATTTCTTCAAACCCATGCTAAATTGCTCAAACCTCAGGTAAATTTTCAAACCACATAAATTTTCGTTCGGTTTCATCAAACCCATCCTAATTTCGTCAAACCCATGCTAAATATGTCAAACCTCACATAAATTTTCAAACCTCACATAAATTTTCGTTCGGTTTCATCAAACCCATCCTAATTTCTTCAAACCCATGCTAAATTGCTCAAACCTCACATAAATTTTCAAACCACATAAATTTTCGTTCGGTTTCATCAAACCCATCCTAATTTCATCAAACCCATCCTAATTTCTTCAAACCCATGCTAATTTGCTCAAACCTCAGATAAATTTTCAAACCTCATAAATTTTCGTTCGGATTCATCAAACCCATCCTAATTTCTTCAAACCCATGCTAAATTGCTCAAACCTCACATAAATTTTCAAACCTCATAAATTTTCGTTCGGATTCATCAAACCCATCCTAATTTCATCAAACCCATCCTAATTTCTTCAAACCCATGCTAAATTGCTCAAACCTCAGGCAAATTTTCAAACCACATAAATTTTCGTTCGGTTTCATCAAACCCATCCTAATTTCGTCAAACCCATGCTAAATATGTCAAACCTCACATAAATTTTCAAACCTCACATAAATTTTCGTTCGGTTTCATCAAACCCATCCTAATTTCTTCAAACCCATGCTAATTTGCTCAAACCTCAGATAAATTTTCAAACCTCATAAATTTTCGTTCGGATTCATCAAACCCATCCTAATTTCATCAAACCCATCCTAATTTCTTCAAACCCATGCTAAATTGCTCAAACCTCAGGTAAATTTTCAAACCACATAAATTTTCGTTCGGTTTCATCAAACCCATCCTAATTTCGTCAAACCCATGCTAAATATGTCAAACCTCACATAAATTTTCAAACCACATAAATTTTCGTTCGGTTTCATCAAACCCATCCTAATTTCTTCAAACCCATGCTAAATTGCTCAAACCTCACATAAATTTTCAAACCACATAAATTTTCGTTCGGTTTCATCAAACCCATCCTAATTTCTTCAAACCCATGCTAATTTGCTCAAACCTCAGATAAATTTTCAAACCTCATAAATTTTCGTTCGGATTCATCAAACCCATCCTAATTTCTTCAAACCCATGCTAAATTGCTCAAACCTCACATAAATTTTCAAACCTCATAAATTTTCGTTCGGATTCATCAAACCCATCCTAATTTCATCAAACCCATCCTAATTTCTTCAAACCCATGCTAAATTGCTCAAACCTCAGGTAAATTTTCAAACCACATAAATTTTCGTTCGGTTTCATCAAACCCATCCTAATTTCGTCAAACCCATGCTAAATATGTCAAACCTCACATAAATTTTCAAACCTCACATAAATTTTCGTTCGGTTTCATCAAACCCATCCTAATTTCTTCAAACCCATGCTAAATTGCTCAAACCTCACATAAATTTTCAAACCACATAAATTTTCGTTCGGTTTCATCAAACCCATCCTAATTTCATCAAACCCATCCTAATTTCTTCAAACCCATGCTAAATTGCTCAAACCTCAGGTAAATTTTCAAACCACATAAATTTTCGTTCGGTTTCATCAAACCCATCCTAATTTCTTCAAACCCATGCTAAATTGCTCAAACCTCACATAAATTTTCAAACCACATAAATTTTCGTTCGGTTTCATCAAACCCATCCTAATTTCATCAAACCCATCCTAATTTCTTCAAACCCATGCTAAATTGCTCAAACCTCAGGTAAATTTTCAAACCACATAAATTTTCGTTCGGTTTCATCAAACCCATCCTAATTTCGTCAAACCCATGCTAAATATGTCAAACCTCACATAAATTTTCAAACCTCACATAAATTTTCGTTCGGTTTCATCAAACCCATCCTAATTTCGTCAAACCCATGCTAAATATGTCAAACCTCACATAAATTTTCAAACCTCACATAAATTTTCGTTCGGTTTCATCAAACCCATCCTAATTTCTTCAAACCCATGCTAAATTGCTCAAACCTCACATAAATTTTCAAACCACATAAATTTTCGTTCGGTTTCATCAAACCCATCCTAATTTCATCAAACCCATCCTAATTTCTTCAAACCCATGCTAAATTGCTCAAACCTCAGGTAAATTTTCAAACCACATAAATTTTCGTTCGGTTTCATCAAACCCATCCTAATTTCTTCAAACCCATGCTAATTTGCTCAAACCTCAGATAAATTTTCAAACCTCATAAATTTTCGTTCGGATTCATCAAACCCATCCTAATTTCATCAAACCCATCCTAATTTCTTCAAACCCATGCTAAATTGCTCAAACCTCAGGTAAATTTTCAAACCACATAAATTTTCGTTCGGTTTCATCAAACCCATCCTAATTTCTTCAAACCCATGCTAAATTGCTCAAACCTCACATAAATTTTCAAACCACATAAATTTTCGTTCGGTTTCATCAAACCCATCCTAATTTCTTCAAACCCATGCTAATTTGCTCAAACCTCAGATAAATTTTCAAACCTCATAAATTTTCGTTCGGATTCATCAAACCCATCCTAATTTCTTCAAACCCATGCTAAATTGCTCAAACCTCACATAAATTTTCAAACCTCATAAATTTTCGTTCGGATTCATCAAACCCATCCTAATTTCATCAAACCCATCCTAATTTCTTCAAACCCATGCTAAATTGCTCAAACCTCAGGTAAATTTTCAAACCACATAAATTTTCGTTCGGTTTCATCAAACCCATCCTAATTTCGTCAAACCCATGCTAAATATGTCAAACCTCACATAAATTTTCAAACCTCACATAAATTTTCGTTCGGTTTCATCAAACCCATCCTAATTTCATCAAACCCATCCTAATTTCTTCAAACCCATGCTAAATTGCTCAAACCTCACATAAATTTTCAAACCTCATAAATTTTCGTTCGGATTCATCAAACCCATCCTAATTTCATCAAACCCATCCTAATTTCTTCAAACCCATGCTAAATTGCTCAAACCTCAGGTAAATTTTCAAACCACATAAATTTTCGTTCGGTTTCATCAAACCCATCCTAATTTCGTCAAACCCATGCTAAATATGTCAAACCTCACATAAATTTTCAAACCTCACATAAATTTTCGTTCGGTTTCATCAAACCCATCCTAATTTCGTCAAACCCATGCTAAATATGTCAAACCTCACATAAATTTTCAAACCTCACATAAATTTTCGTTCGGTTTCATCAAACCCATCCTAATTTCTTCAAACCCATGCTAAATTGCTCAAACCTCACATAAATTTTCAAACCACATAAATTTTCGTTCGGTTTCATCAAACCCATCCTAATTTCATCAAACCCATCCTAATTTCTTCAAACCCATGCTAAATTGCTCAAACCTCAGGTAAATTTTCAAACCACATAAATTTTCGTTCGGTTTCATCAAACCCATCCTAATTTCTTCAAACCCATGCTAATTTGCTCAAACCTCAGATAAATTTTCAAACCTCATAAATTTTCGTTCGGATTCATCAAACCCATCCTAATTTCATCAAACCCATCCTAATTTCTTCAAACCCATGCTAAATTGCTCAAACCTCAGGTAAATTTTCAAACCACATAAATTTTCGTTCGGTTTCATCAAACCCATCCTAATTTCTTCAAACCCATGCTAAATTGCTCAAACCTCACATAAATTTTCAAACCACATAAATTTTCGTTCGGTTTCATCAAACCCATCCTAATTTCTTCAAACCCATGCTAATTTGCTCAAACCTCAGATAAATTTTCAAACCTCATAAATTTTCGTTCGGATTCATCAAACCCATCCTAATTTCTTCAAACCCATGCTAAATTGCTCAAACCTCACATAAATTTTCAAACCTCATAAATTTTCGTTCGGATTCATCAAACCCATCCTAATTTCATCAAACCCATCCTAATTTCTTCAAACCCATGCTAAATTGCTCAAACCTCAGGTAAATTTTCAAACCACATAAATTTTCGTTCGGTTTCATCAAACCCATCCTAATTTCGTCAAACCCATGCTAAATATGTCAAACCTCACATAAATTTTCAAACCTCACATAAATTTTCGTTCGGTTTCATCAAACCCATCCTAATTTCTTCAAACCCATGCTAAATTGCTCAAACCTCACATAAATTTTCAAACCACATAAATTTTCGTTCGGTTTCATCAAACCCATCCTAATTTCATCAAACCCATCCTAATTTCTTCAAACCCATGCTAAATTGCTCAAACCTCAGGTAAATTTTCAAACCACATAAATTTTCGTTCGGTTTCATCAAACCCATCCTAATTTCGTCAAACCCATGCTAAATATGTCAAACCTCACATAAATTTTCAAACCTCACATAAATTTTCGTTCGGTTTCATCAAACCCATCCTAATTTCGTCAAACCCATGCTAAATATGTCAAACCTCACATAAATTTTCAAACCACATAAATTTTCGTTCGGTTTCATCAAACCCATCCTAATTTCATCAAACCCATCCTAATTTCTTCAAACCCATGCTAAATTGCTCAAACCTCAGGTAAATTTTCAAACCACATAAATTTTCGTTCGGTTTCATCAAACCCATCCTAATTTCGTCAAACCCATGCTAAATATGTCAAACCTCACATAAATTTTCAAACCTCACATAAATTTTCGTTCGGTTTCATCAAACCCATCCTAATTTCTTCAAACCCATGCTAAATTGCTCAAACCTCACATAAATTTTCAAACCACATAAATTTTCGTTCGGTTTCATCAAACCCATCCTAATTTCTTCAAACCCATGCTAATTTGCTCAAACCTCAGATAAATTTTCAAACCTCATAAATTTTCGTTCGGATTCATCAAACCCATCCTAATTTCTTCAAACCCATGCTAAATTGCTCAAACCTCAGGTAAATTTTCAAACCACATAAATTTTCGTTCGGTTTCATCAAACCCATCCTAATTTCTTCAAACCCATGCTAATTTGCTCAAACCTCAGATAAATTTTCAAACCTCATAAATTTTCGTTCGGATTCATCAAACCCATCCTAATTTCATCAAACCCATCCTAATTTCTTCAAACCCATGCTAAATTGCTCAAACCTCAGGTAAATTTTCAAACCACATAAATTTTCGTTCGGTTTCATCAAACCCATCCTAATTTCGTCAAACCCATGCTAAATATGTCAAACCTCACATAAATTTTCAAACCTCACATAAATTTTCGTTCGGTTTCATCAAACCCATCCTAAATTCGTCAAACCCATGCTAAATATGTCAAACCTCACATAAATTTTCAAACCTCACATAAATTTTCGTTCGGTTTCATCAAACCCATCCTAATTTCTTCAAACCCATGCTAATTTGCTCAAACCTCAGATAAATTTTCAAACCTCATAAATTTTCGTTCGGATTCATCAAACCCATCCTAATTTCATCAAACCCATCCTAATTTCTTCAAACCCATGCTAAATTGCTCAAACCTCAGGTAAATTTTCAAACCACATAAATTTTCGTTCGGTTTCATCAAACCCATCCTAATTTCGTCAAACCCATGCTAAATATGTCAAACCTCACATAAATTTTCAAACCACATAAATTTTCGTTCGGTTTCATCAAACCCATCCTAATTTCTTCAAACCCATGCTAAATTGCTCAAACCTCACATAAATTTTCAAACCACATAAATTTTCGTTCGGTTTCATCAAACCCATCCTAATTTCTTCAAACCCATGCTAATTTGCTCAAACCTCAGATAAATTTTCAAACCTCATAAATTTTCGTTCGGATTCATCAAACCCATCCTAATTTCTTCAAACCCATGCTAAATTGCTCAAACCTCACATAAATTTTCAAACCTCATAAATTTTCGTTCGGATTCATCAAGCCCATCCTAATTTCATCAAACCCATCCTAATTTCTTCAAACCCATGCTAAATTGCTCAAACCTCAGGTAAATTTTCAAACCACATAAATTTTCGTTCGGTTTCATCAAACCCATCCTAATTTCGTCAAACCCATGCTAAATATGTCAAACCTCACATAAATTTTCAAACCTCACATAAATTTTCGTTCGGTTTCATCAAACCCATCCTAATTTCTTCAAACCCATGCTAAATTGCTCAAACCTCACATAAATTTTCAAACCACATAAATTTTCGTTCGGTTTCATCAAACCCATCCTAATTTCATCAAACCCATCCTAATTTCTTCAAACCCATGCTAATTTGCTCAAACCTCAGATAAATTTTCAAACCTCATAAATTTTCGTTCGGATTCATCAAACCCATCCTAATTTCTTCAAACCCATGCTAAATTGCTCAAACCTCACATAAATTTTCAAACCTCATAAATTTTCGTTCGGATTCATCAAACCCATCCTAATTTCATCAAACCCATCCTAATTTCTTCAAACCCATGCTAAATTGCTCAAACCTCAGGCAAATTTTCAAACCACATAAATTTTCGTTCGGTTTCATCAAACCCATCCTAATTTCGTCAAACCCATGCTAAATATGTCAAACCTCACATAAATTTTCAAACCTCACATAAATTTTCGTTCGGTTTCATCAAACCCATCCTAATTTCTTCAAACCCATGCTAATTTGCTCAAACCTCAGATAAATTTTCAAACCTCATAAATTTTCGTTCGGATTCATCAAACCCATCCTAATTTCATCAAACCCATCCTAATTTCTTCAAACCCATGCTAAATTGCTCAAACCTCAGGTAAATTTTCAAACCACATAAATTTTCGTTCGGTTTCATCAAACCCATCCTAATTTCGTCAAACCCATGCTAAATATGTCAAACCTCACATAAATTTTCAAACCACATAAATTTTCGTTCGGTTTCATCAAACCCATCCTAATTTCTTCAAACCCATGCTAAATTGCTCAAACCTCACATAAATTTTCAAACCACATAAATTTTCGTTCGGTTTCATCAAACCCATCCTAATTTCTTCAAACCCATGCTAATTTGCTCAAACCTCAGATAAATTTTCAAACCTCATAAATTTTCGTTCGGATTCATCAAACCCATCCTAATTTCTTCAAACCCATGCTAAATTGCTCAAACCTCACATAAATTTTCAAACCTCATAAATTTTCGTTCGGATTCATCAAACCCATCCTAATTTCATCAAACCCATCCTAATTTCTTCAAACCCATGCTAAATTGCTCAAACCTCAGGTAAATTTTCAAACCACATAAATTTTCTTTCGGTTTCATCAAACCCATCCTAATTTCGTCAAACCCATGCTAAATATGTCAAACCTCACATAAATTTTCAAACCTCACATAAATTTTCGTTCGGTTTCATCAAACCCATCCTAATTTCTTCAAACCCATGCTAAATTGCTCAAACCTCACATAAATTTTCAAACCACATAAATTTTCGTTCGGTTTCATCAAACCCATCCTAATTTCATCAAACCCATCCTAATTTCTTCAAACCCATGCTAAATTGCTCAAACCTCAGGTAAATTTTCAAACCACATAAATTTTCGTTCGGTTTCATCAAACCCATCCTAATTTCTTCAAACCCATGCTAAATTGCTCAAACCTCACATAAATTTTCAAACCACATAAATTTTCGTTCGGTTTCATCAAACCCATCCTAATTTCATCAAACCCATCCTAATTTCTTCAAACCCATGCTAAATTGCTCAAACCTCAGGTAAATTTTCAAACCACATAAATTTTCGTTCGGTTTCATCAAACCCATCCTAATTTCGTCAAACCCATGCTAAATATGTCAAACCTCACATAAATTTTCAAACCTCACATAAATTTTCGTTCGGTTTCATCAAACCCATCCTAATTTCGTCAAACCCATGCTAAATATGTCAAACCTCACATAAATTTTCAAACCTCACATAAATTTTCGTTCGGTTTCATCAAACCCATCCTAATTTCTTCAAACCCATGCTAAATTGCTCAAACCTCACATAAATTTTCAAACCACATAAATTTTCGTTCGGTTTCATCAAACCCATCCTAATTTCATCAAACCCATCCTAATTTCTTCAAACCCATGCTAAATTGCTCAAACCTCAGGTAAATTTTCAAACCACATAAATTTTCGTTCGGTTTCATCAAACCCATCCTAATTTCTTCAAACCCATGCTAATTTGCTCAAACCTCAGATAAATTTTCAAACCTCATAAATTTTCGTTCGGATTCATCAAACCCATCCTAATTTCATCAAACCCATCCTAATTTCTTCAAACCCATGCTAAATTGCTCAAACCTCAGGTAAATTTTCAAACCACATAAATTTTCGTTCGGTTTCATCAAACCCATCCTAATTTCTTCAAACCCATGCTAAATTGCTCAAACCTCACATAAATTTTCAAACCACATAAATTTTCGTTCGGTTTCATCAAACCCATCCTAATTTCTTCAAACCCATGCTAATTTGCTCAAACCTCAGATAAATTTTCAAACCTCATAAATTTTCGTTCGGATTCATCAAACCCATCCTAATTTCTTCAAACCCATGCTAAATTGCTCAAACCTCACATAAATTTTCAAACCTCATAAATTTTCGTTCGGATTCATCAAACCCATCCTAATTTCATCAAACCCATCCTAATTTCTTCAAACCCATGCTAAATTGCTCAAACCTCAGGTAAATTTTCAAACCACATAAATTTTCGTTCGGTTTCATCAAACCCATCCTAATTTCGTCAAACCCATGCTAAATATGTCAAACCTCACATAAATTTTCAAACCTCACATAAATTTTCGTTCGGTTTCATCAAACCCATCCTAATTTCATCAAACCCATCCTAATTTCTTCAAACCCATGCTAAATTGCTCAAACCTCACATAAATTTTCAAACCTCATAAATTTTCGTTCGGATTCATCAAACCCATCCTAATTTCATCAAACCCATCCTAATTTCTTCAAACCCATGCTAAATTGCTCAAACCTCAGGTAAATTTTCAAACCACATAAATTTTCGTTCGGTTTCATCAAACCCATCCTAATTTCGTCAAACCCATGCTAAATATGTCAAACCTCACATAAATTTTCAAACCTCACATAAATTTTCGTTCGGTTTCATCAAACCCATCCTAATTTCTTCAAACCCATGCTAAATTGCTCAAACCTCACATAAATTTTCAAACCACATAAATTTTCGTTCGGTTTCATCAAACCCATCCTAATTTCATCAAACCCATCCTAATTTCTTCAAACCCATGCTAAATTGCTCAAACCTCAGGTAAATTTTCAAACCACATAAATTTTCGTTCGGTTTCATCAAACCCATCCTAATTTCGTCAAACCCATGCTAAATATGTCAAACCTCACATAAATTTTCAAACCTCACATAAATTTTCGTTCGGTTTCATCAAACCCATCCTAATTTCTTCAAACCCATGCTAAATTGCTCAAACCTCACATAAATTTTCAAACCACATAAATTTTCGTTCGGTTTCATCAAACCCATCCTAATTTCATCAAACCCATCCTAATTTCTTCAAACCCATGCTAAATTGCTCAAACCTCAGGTAAATTTTCAAACCACATAAATTTTCGTTCGTTTTCATCAAACCCATCCTAATTTCTTCAAACCCATGCTAATTTGCTCAAACCTCAGATAAATTTTCAAACCTCATAAATTTTCGTTCGGATTCATCAAACCCATCCTAATTTCATCAAACCCATCCTAATTTCTTCAAACCCATGCTAAATTGCTCAAACCTCAGGTAAATTTTCAAACCACATAAATTTTCGTTCGGTTTCATCAAACCCATCCTAATTTCGTCAAACCCATGCTAAATATGTCAAACCTCACATAAATTTTCAAACCTCACATAAATTTTCGTTCGGTTTCATCAAACCCATCCTAATTTCGTCAAACCCATGCTAAATATGTCAAACCTCACATAAATTTTCAAACCTCACATAAATTTTCGTTCGGTTTCATCAAACCCATCCTAATTTCTTCAAACCCATGCTAATTTGCTCAAACCTCAGATAAATTTTCAAACCTCATAAATTTTCGTTCGGATTCATCAAACCCATCCTAATTTCATCAAACCCATCCTAATTTCTTCAAACCCATGCTAAATTGCTCAAACCTCAGGTAAATTTTCAAACCACATAAATTTTCGTTCGGTTTCATCAAACCCATCCTAATTTCGTCAAACCCATGCTAAATATGTCAAACCTCACATAAATTTTCAAACCACATAAATTTTCGTTCGGTTTCATCAAACCCATCCTAATTTCTTCAAACCCATGCTAAATTGCGCAAACCTCACATAAATTTTCAAACCACATAAATTTTCGTTCGGTTTCATCAAACCCATCCTAATTTCTTCAAACCCATGCTAATTTGCTCAAACCTCAGATAAATTTTCAAACCTCATAAATTTTCGTTCGGATTCATCAAACCCATCCTAATTTCTTCAAACCCATGCTAAATTGCTCAAACCTCACATAAATTTTCAAACCTCATAAATTTTCGTTCGGATTCATCAAACCCATCCTAATTTCATCAAACCCATCCTAATTTCTTCAAACCCATGCTAAATTGCTCAAACCTCAGGTAAATCTTCAAACCACATAAATTTTCGTTCGGTTTCATCAAACCCATCCTAATTTCTTCAAACCCATGCTAAATTGCTCAAACCTCACATAAATTTTCAAACCTCATAAATTTTCGTTCGGATTCATCAAACCCATCCTAATTTCATCAAACCCATCCTAATTTCTTCAAACCCATGCTAAATTGCTCAAACCTCAGGTAAATTTTCAAACCACATAAATTTTCGTTCGGTTTCATCAAACCCATCCTAATTTCTTCAAACCCATGCTAAATTGCTCAAACCTCACATAAATTTTCAAACCACATAAATTTTCGTTCGGTTTCATCAAACCCATCCTAATTTCTTCAAACCCATGCTAATTTGCTCAAACCTCAGATAAATTTTCAAACCTCATAAATTTTCGTTCGGATTCATCAAACCCATCCTAATTTCATCAAACCCATCCTAATTTCTTCAAACCCATGCTAAATTGCTCAAACCTCAGGTAAATTTTCAAACCACATAAATTTTCGTTCGGTTTCATCAAACCCATCCTAATTTCGTCAAACCCATGCTAAATATGTCAAACCTCACATAAATTTTCAAACCACATAAATTTTCGTTCGGTTTCATCAAACCCATCCTAATTTCTTCAAACCCATGCTAAATTGCTCAAACCTCACATAAATTTTCAAACCACATAAATTTTCGTTCGGTTTCATCAAACCCATCCTAATTTCTTCAAACCCATGCTAATTTGCTCAAACCTCAGATAAATTTTCAAACCTCATAAATTTTCGTTCGGATTCATCAAACCCATCCTAATTTCTTCAAACCCATGCTAAATTGCTCAAACCTCACATAAATTTTCAAACCTCATAAATTTTCGTTCGGATTCATCAAACCCATCCTAATTTCATCAAACCCATCCTAATTTCTTCAAACCCATGCTAAATTGCTCAAACCTCAGGTAAATTTTCAAACCACATAAATTTTCGTTCGGTTTCATCAAACCCATTATAATTTCGTCAAACCCATGCTAAATATGTCAAACCTCACATAAATTTTCAAACCTCACATAAATTTTCGTTCGGTTTCATCAAACCCATCCTAATTTCTTCAAACCCATGCTAAATTGCTCAAACCTCACATAAATTTTCAAACCACATAAATTTTCGTTCGGTTTCATCAAACCCATCCTAATTTCTTCAAACCCATGCTAATTTGCTCAAACCTCAGATAAATTTTCAAACCTCATAAATTTTCGTTCGGATTCATCAAACCCATCCTAATTTCATCAAACCCATCCTAATTTCTTCAAACCCATGCTAAATTGCTCAAACCTCAGGTAAATTTTCAAACCACATAAATTTTCGTTCGGTTTCATCAAACCCATCCTAATTTCGTCAAACCCATCCTAATTTCTTCAAACCCATGCTAAATTGCTCAAACCTCAGGTAAATTTTCAAACCACATAAATTTTCGTTCGGTTTCATCAAACCCATCCTAATTTCGTCAAACCCATGCTAAATATGTCAAACCTCACATAAATTTTCAAACCTCACATAAATTTTCGTTCGGTTTCATCAAACCCATCCTAATTTCTTCAAACCCATGCTAAATTGCTCAAACCTCACATAAATTTTCAAACCACATAAATTTTCGTTCGGTTTCATCAAACCCATCCTAATTTCATCAAACCCATCCTAATTTCTTCAAACCCATGCTAAATTGCTCAAACCTCAGGTAAATTTTCAAACCACATAAATTTTCGTTCGGTTTCATCAAACCCATCCTAATTTCTTCAAACCCATGCTAATTTGCTCAAACCTCAGATAAATTTTCAAACCTCATAAATTTTCGTTCGGATTCATCAAACCCATCCTAATTTCATCAAACCCATCCTAATTTCTTCAAACCCATGCTAAATTGCTCAAACTTCAGGTAAATTTTCAAACCACATAAATTTTCGTTCGGTTTCATCAAACCCATCCTAATTTCGTCAAACCCATGCTAAATATGTCAAACCTCACATAAATTTTCAAACCTCACATAAATTTTCGTTCGGTTTCATCAAACCCATCCTAATTTCGTCAAACCCATGCTAAATATGTCAAACCTCACATAAATTTTCAAACCTCACATAAATTTTCGTTCGGTTTCATCAAACCCATCCTAATTTCTTCAAACCCATGCTAATTTGCTCAAACCTCAGATAAATTTTCAAACCTCATAAATTTTCGTTCGGATTCATCAAACCCATCCTAATTTCATCAAACCCATCCTAATTTCTTCAAACCCATGCTAAATTGCTCAAACTTCAGGTAAATTTTCAAACCACATAAATTTTCGTTCGGTTTCATCAAACCCATCCTAATTTCGTCAAACCCATGCTAAATATGTCAAACCTCACATAAATTTTCAAACCTCACATAAATTTTCGTTCGGTTTCATCAAACCCATCCTAATTTCGTCAAACCCATGCTAAATATGTCAAACCTCACATAAATTTTCAAACCACATAAATTTTCGTTCGGTTTCATCAAACCCATCCTAATTTCTTCAAACCCATGCTAATTTGCTCAAACCTCAGATAAATTTTCAAACCTCATAAATTTTCGTTCGGATTCATCAAACCCATCCTAATTTCTTCAAACCCATGCTAAATTGCTCAAACCTCACATAAATTTTCAAACCTCATAAATTTTCGTTCGGATTCATCAAACCCATCCTAATTTCATCAAACCCATCCTAATTTCTTCAAACCCATGCTAAATTGCTCAAACCTCAGGTAAATTTTCAAACCACATAAATTTTCGTTCGGTTTCATCAAACCCATCCTAATTTCTTCAAACCCATGCTAAATTGCTCAAACCTCACATAAATTTTCAAACCTCATAAATTTTCGTTCGGATTCATCAAACCCATCCTAATTTCATCAAACCCATCCTAATTTCTTCAAACCCATGCTAAATTGCTCAAACCTCAGGTAAATTTTCAAACCACATAAATTTTCGTTCGGTTTCATCAAATCCATCCTAATTTCTTCAAACCCATGCTAAATTGCTCAAACCTCACATAAATTTTCAAACCACATAAATTTTCGTTCGGTTTCATCAAACCCATCCTAATTTCTTCAAACCCATGCTAATTTGCTCAAACCTCAGATAAATTTTCAAACCTCATAAATTTTCGTTCGGATTCATCAAACCCATCCTAATTTCATCAAACCCATCCTAATTTCTTCAAACCCATGCTAAATTGCTCAAACCTCAGGTAAATTTTCAAACCACATAAATTTTCGTTCGGTTTCATCAAACCCATCCTAATTTCGTCAAACCCATGCTAAATATGTCAAACCTCACATAAATTTTCAAACCACATAAATTTTCGTTCGGTTTCATCAAACCCATCCTAATTTCTTCAAACCCATGCTAAATTGCTCAAACCTCACATAAATTTTCAAACCTCATACATTTTCGTTCGGATTCATCAAACCCATCCTAATTTCATCAAACCCATCCTAATTTCTTCAAACCCATGCTAAATTGCTCAAACCTCAGGTAAATTTTCAAACCACATAAATTTTCGTTCGGTTTCATCAAACCCATCCTAATTTCGTCAAACCCATGCTAAATATGTCAAACCTCACATAAATTTTCAAACCTCACATAAATTTTCGTTCGGTTTCATCAAACCCATCCTAATTTCTTCAAACCCATGCTAAATTGCTCAAACCTCACATAAATTTTCAAACCACATAAATTTTCGTTCGGTTTCATCAAACCCATCCTAATTTCTTCAAACCCATGCTAATTTGCTCAAACCTCAGATAAATTTTCAAACCTCATAAATTTTCGTTCGGATTCATCAAACCCATCCTAATTTCATCAAACCCATCCTAATTTCTTCAAACCCATGCTAAATTGCTCAAACCTCAGGTAAATTTTCAAACCACATAAATTTTCGTTCGGTTTCATCAAACCCATCCTAATTTCGTCAAACCCATGCTAAATATGTCAAACCTCACATAAATTTTCAAACCACATAAATTTTCGTTCGGTTTCATCAAACCCATCCTAATTTCGTCAAACCCATGCTAAATATGTCAAACCTCACATAAATTTTCAAACCACATAAATTTTCGTTCGGTTTCATCAAACCCATCCTAATTTCTTCAAACCCATGCTAATTTGCTCAAACCTCAGATAAATTTTCAAACCTCATAAATTTTCGTTCGGATTCATCAAACCCATCCTAATTTCGTCAAACCCATGCTAATTTTGTCAAACCTCACATAAATTTTCAAACCTCACATAAATTTTCGTTCGGTTTCATCAAACCCATCCTAATTTCTTCAAACCCATGCTAAATTGTTCAAACCTCACATAAATTTTCAAACCACATAAATTTTCGTTCGGTTACCACATACATTTTCGTTCGGTTTCATCAAACCCATCCTAATTTCGTCAAACCCATGCTAAATATGTCAAACCTCACATAAATTTTCAAACCTCACATAAATTTTCGTTCGGTTTCATCAAACCCATCCTAATTTCTTCAAACCCATGCTAAATTGCTCAAACCTCACATAAATTTTCAAACCACATAAATTTTCGTTCGGTTTCATCAAACCCATCCTAATTTCATCAAACCCATCCTAATTTCTTCAAACCCATGCTAAATTGCTCAAACCTCAGGTAAATTTTCAAACCACATAAATTTTCGTTCGGTTTCATCAAACCCATCCTAATTTCGTCAAACCCATGCTAAATATGTCAAACCTCACATAAATTTTCAAACCTCACATAAATTTTCGTTCGGTTTCATCAAACCCATCCTAATTTCTTCAAACCCATGCTAAATTGCTCAAACCTCACATAAATTTTCAAACCACATAAATTTTCGTTCGGTTTCATCAAACCCATCCTAATTTCTTCAAACCCATGCTAAATTGCTCAAACCTCACATAAATTTTCAAACCACATAAATTTTCGTTCGGTTTCATCAAACCCATCCTAATTTCTTCAAACCCATGCTAATTTGCTCAAACCTCAGATAAATTTTCAAACCTCATAAATTTTCGTTCGGATTCATCAAACCCATCCTAATTTCATCAAACCCATCCTAATTTCTTCAAACCCATGCTAAATTGCTCAAACCTCAGGTAAATTTTCAAACCACATAAATTTTCGTTCGGTTTCATCAAACCCATCCTAATTTCGTCAAACCCATGCTAAATATGTCAAACCTCACATAAATTTTCAAACCACATAAATTTTCGTTCGGTTTCATCAAACCCATCCTAATTTCTTCAAACCCATGCTAAATTGCTCAAACCTCACATAAATTTTCAAACCACATAAATTTTCGTTCGGTTTCATCAAACCCATCCTAATTTCTTCAAACCCATGCTAATTTGCTCAAACCTCAGATAAATTTTCAAACCTCATAAATTTTCGTTCGGATTCATCAAACCCATCCTAATTTCTTCAAACCCATGCTAAATTGCTCAAACCTCACATAAATTTTCAAACCTCATAAATTTTCGTTCGGATTCATCAAACCCATCCTAATTTCATCAAACCCATCCTAATTTCTTCAAACCCATGCTAAATTGCTCAAACCTCAGGTAAATTTTCAAACCACATAAATTTTCGTTCGGTTTCATCAAACCCATCCTAATTTCGTCAAACCCATGCTAAATATGTCAAACCTCACATAAATTTTCAAACCTCACATAAATTTTCGTTCGGTTTCATCAAACCCATCCTAATTTCTTCAAACCCATGCTAAATTGCTCAAACCTCACATAAATTTTCAAACCACATAAATTTTCGTTCGGTTTCATCAAACCCATCCTAATTTCATCAAACCCATCCTAATTTCTTCAAACCCATGCTAAATTGCTCAAACCTCAGGTAAATTTTCAAACCACATAAATTTTCGTTCGGTTTCATCAAACCCATCCTAATTTCGTCAAACCCATGCTAAATATGTCAAACCTCACATAAATTTTCAAACCTCACATAAATTTTCGTTCGGTTTCATCAAACCCATCCTAATTTCGTCAAACCCATGCTAAATATGTCAAACCTCACATAAATTTTCAAACCTCACATAAATTTTCGTTCGGTTTCATCAAACCCATCCTAATTTCTTCAAACCCATGCTAAATTGCTCAAACCTCACATAAATTTTCAAACCACATAAATTTTCGTTCGGTTTCATCAAACCCATCCTAATTTCATCAAACCCATCCTAATTTCTTCAAACCCATGCTAAATTGCTCAAACCTCAGGTAAATTTTCAAACCACATAAATTTTCGTTCGGTTTCATCAAACCCATCCTAATTTCTTCAAACCCATGCTAATTTGCTCAAACCTCAGATAAATTTTCAAACCTCATAAATTTTCGTTCGGATTCATCAAACCCATCCTAATTTCATCAAACCCATCCTAATTTCTTCAAACCCATGCTAAATTGCTCAAACCTCAGGTAAATTTTCAAACCACATAAATTTTCGTTCGGTTTCATCAAACCCATCCTAATTTCTTCAAACCCATGCTAAATTGCTCAAACCTCACATAAATTTTCAAACCACATAAATTTTCGTTCGGTTTCATCAAACCCATCCTAATTTCTTCAAACCCATGCTAATTTGCTCAAACCTCAGATAAATTTTCAAACCTCATAAATTTTCGTTCGGATTCATCAAACCCATCCTAATTTCTTCAAACCCATGCTAAATTGCTCAAACCTCACATAAATTTTCAAACCTCATAAATTTTCGTTCGGATTCATCAAACCCATCCTAATTTCATCAAACCCATCCTAATTTCTTCAAACCCATGCTAAATTGCTCAAACCTCAGGTAAATTTTCAAACCACATAAATTTTCGTTCGGTTTCATCAAACCCATCCTAATTTCGTCAAACCCATGCTAAATATGTCAAACCTCACATAAATTTTCAAACCTCACATAAATTTTCGTTCGGTTTCATCAAACCCATCCTAATTTCTTCAAACCCATGCTAAATTGCTCAAACCTCACATAAATTTTCAAACCACATAAATTTTCGTTCGGTTTCATCAAACCCATCCTAATTTCGTCAAACCCATCCTAATTTCTTCAAACCCATGCTAAATTGCTCAAACCTCAGGTAAATTTTCAAACCACATAAATTTTCGTTCGGTTTCATCAAACCCATCCTAATTTCGTCAAACCCATGCTAAATATGTCAAACCTCACATAAATTTTCAAACCTCACATAAATTTTCGTTCGGTTTCATCAAACCCATCCTAATTTCGTCAAACCCATGCTAAATATGTCAAACCTCACATAAATTTTCAAACCTCACATAAATTTTCGTTCGGTTTCATCAAACCCATCCTAATTTCTTCAAACCCATGCTAAATTGCTCAAACCTCACATAAATTTTCAAACCACATAAATTTTCGTTCGGTTTCATCAAACCCATCCTAATTTCATCAAACCCATCCTAATTTCTTCAAACCCATGCTAAATTGCTCAAACCTCAGGTAAATTTTCAAACCACATAAATTTTCGTTCGGTTTCATCAAACCCATCCTAATTTCTTCAAACCCATGCTAATTTGCTCAAACCTCAGATAAATTTTCAAACCTCATAAATTTTCGTTCGGATTCATCAAACCCATCCTAATTTCATCAAACCCATCCTAATTTCTTCAAACCCATGCTAAATTGCTCAAACCTCAGGTAAATTTTCAAACCACATAAATTTTCGTTCGGTTTCATCAAACCCATCCTAATTTCTTCAAACCCATGCTAAATTGCTCAAACCTCACATAAATTTTCAAACCACATAAATTTTCGTTCGGTTTCATCAAACCCATCCTAATTTCTTCAAACCCATGCTAATTTGCTCAAACCTCAGATAAATTTTCAAACCTCATAAATTTTCGTTCGGATTCATCAAACCCATCCTAATTTCTTCAAACCCATGCTAAATTGCTCAAACCTCACATAAATTTTCAAACCTCATAAATTTTCGTTCGGATTCATCAAACCCATCCTAATTTCATCAAACCCATCCTAATTTCTTCAAACCCATGCTAAATTGCTCAAACCTCAGGTAAATTTTCAAACCACATAAATTTTCGTTCGGTTTCATCAAACCCATCCTAATTTCGTCAAACCCATGCTAAATATGTCAAACCTCACATAAATTTTCAAACCTCACATAAATTTTCGTTCGGTTTCATCAAACCCATCCTAATTTCTTCAAACCCATGCTAAATTGCTCAAACCTCACATAAATTTTCAAACCACATAAATTTTCGTTCGGTTTCATCAAACCCATCCTAATTTCATCAAACCCATCCTAATTTCTTCAAACCCATGCTAAATTGCTCAAACCTCAGGTAAATTTTCAAACCACATAAATTTTCGTTCGGTTTCATCAAACCCATCCTAATTTCGTCAAACCCATGCTAAATATGTCAAACCTCACATAAATTTTCAAACCTCACATAAATTTTCGTTCGGTTTCATCAAACCCATCCTAATTTCGTCAAACCCATGCTAAATATGTCAAACCTCACATAAATTTTCAAACCACATAAATTTTCGTTCGGTTTCATCAAACCCATCCTAATTTCATCAAACCCATCCTAATTTCTTCAAACCCATGCTAAATTGCTCAAACCTCAGGTAAATTTTCAAACCACATAAATTTTCGTTCGGTTTCATCAAACCCATCCTAATTTCGTCAAACCCATGCTAAATATGTCAAACCTCACATAAATTTTCAAACCTCACATAAATTTTCGTTCGGTTTCATCAAACCCATCCTAATTTCTTCAAACCCATGCTAAATTGCTCAAACCTCACATAAATTTTCAAACCACATAAATTTTCGTTCGGTTTCATCAAACCCATCCTAATTTCTTCAAACCCATGCTAATTTGCTCAAACCTCAGATAAATTTTCAAACCTCATAAATTTTCGTTCGGATTCATCAAACCCATCCTAATTTCTTCAAACCCATGCTAAATTGCTCAAACCTCAGGTAAATTTTCAAACCACATAAATTTTCGTTCGGTTTCATCAAACCCATCCTAATTTCTTCAAACCCATGCTAATTTGCTCAAACCTCAGATAAATTTTCAAACCTCATAAATTTTCGTTCGGATTCATCAAACCCATCCTAATTTCATCAAACCCATCCTAATTTCTTCAAACCCATGCTAAATTGCTCAAACCTCAGGTAAATTTTCAAACCACATAAATTTTCGTTCGGTTTCATCAAACCCATCCTAATTTCGTCAAACCCATGCTAAATATGTCAAACCTCACATAAATTTTCAAACCTCACATAAATTTTCGTTCGGTTTCATCAAACCCATCCTAAATTCGTCAAACCCATGCTAAATATGTCAAACCTCACATAAATTTTCAAACCTCACATAAATTTTCGTTCGGTTTCATCAAACCCATCCTAATTTCTTCAAACCCATGCTAATTTGCTCAAACCTCAGATAAATTTTCAAACCTCATAAATTTTCGTTCGGATTCATCAAACCCATCCTAATTTCATCAAACCCATCCTAATTTCTTCAAACCCATGCTAAATTGCTCAAACCTCAGGTAAATTTTCAAACCACATAAATTTTCGTTCGGTTTCATCAAACCCATCCTAATTTCGTCAAACCCATGCTAAATATGTCAAACCTCACATAAATTTTCAAACCACATAAATTTTCGTTCGGTTTCATCAAACCCATCCTAATTTCTTCAAACCCATGCTAAATTGCTCAAACCTCACATAAATTTTCAAACCACATAAATTTTCGTTCGGTTTCATCAAACCCATCCTAATTTCTTCAAACCCATGCTAATTTGCTCAAACCTCAGATAAATTTTCAAACCTCATAAATTTTCGTTCGGATTCATCAAACCCATCCTAATTTCTTCAAACCCATGCTAAATTGCTCAAACCTCACATAAATTTTCAAACCTCATAAATTTTCGTTCGGATTCATCAAGCCCATCCTAATTTCATCAAACCCATCCTAATTTCTTCAAACCCATGCTAAATTGCTCAAACCTCAGGTAAATTTTCAAACCACATAAATTTTCGTTCGGTTTCATCAAACCCATCCTAATTTCGTCAAACCCATGCTAAATATGTCAAACCTCACATAAATTTTCAAACCTCACATAAATTTTCGTTCGGTTTCATCAAACCCATCCTAATTTCTTCAAACCCATGCTAAATTGCTCAAACCTCACATAAATTTTCAAACCACATAAATTTTCGTTCGGTTTCATCAAACCCATCCTAATTTCATCAAACCCATCCTAATTTCTTCAAACCCATGCTAATTTGCTCAAACCTCAGATAAATTTTCAAACCTCATAAATTTTCGTTCGGATTCATCAAACCCATCCTAATTTCTTCAAACCCATGCTAAATTGCTCAAACCTCACATAAATTTTCAAACCTCATAAATTTTCGTTCGGATTCATCAAACCCATCCTAATTTCATCAAACCCATCCTAATTTCTTCAAACCCATGCTAAATTGCTCAAACCTCAGGCAAATTTTCAAACCACATAAATTTTCGTTCGGTTTCATCAAACCCATCCTAATTTCGTCAAACCCATGCTAAATATGTCAAACCTCACATAAATTTTCAAACCTCACATAAATTTTCGTTCGGTTTCATCAAACCCATCCTAATTTCTTCAAACCCATGCTAATTTGCTCAAACCTCAGATAAATTTTCAAACCTCATAAATTTTCGTTCGGATTCATCAAACCCATCCTAATTTCATCAAACCCATCCTAATTTCTTCAAACCCATGCTAAATTGCTCAAACCTCAGGTAAATTTTCAAACCACATAAATTTTCGTTCGGTTTCATCAAACCCATCCTAATTTCGTCAAACCCATGCTAAATATGTCAAACCTCACATAAATTTTCAAACCACATAAATTTTCGTTCGGTTTCATCAAACCCATCCTAATTTCTTCAAACCCATGCTAAATTGCTCAAACCTCACATAAATTTTCAAACCACATAAATTTTCGTTCGGTTTCATCAAACCCATCCTAATTTCTTCAAACCCATGCTAATTTGCTCAAACCTCAGATAAATTTTCAAACCTCATAAATTTTCGTTCGGATTCATCAAACCCATCCTAATTTCTTCAAACCCATGCTAAATTGCTCAAACCTCACATAAATTTTCAAACCTCATAAATTTTCGTTCGGATTCATCAAACCCATCCTAATTTCATCAAACCCATCCTAATTTCTTCAAACCCATGCTAAATTGCTCAAACCTCAGGTAAATTTTCAAACCACATAAATTTTCGTTCGGTTTCATCAAACCCATCCTAATTTCGTCAAACCCATGCTAAATATGTCAAACCTCACATAAATTTTCAAACCTCACATAAATTTTCGTTCGGTTTCATCAAACCCATCCTAATTTCTTCAAACCCATGCTAAATTGCTCAAACCTCACATAAATTTTCAAACCACATAAATTTTCGTTCGGTTTCATCAAACCCATCCTAATTTCATCAAACCCATCCTAATTTCTTCAAACCCATGCTAAATTGCTCAAACCTCAGGTAAATTTTCAAACCACATAAATTTTCGTTCGGTTTCATCAAACCCATCCTAATTTCTTCAAACCCATGCTAAATTGCTCAAACCTCACATAAATTTTCAAACCACATAAATTTTCGTTCGGTTTCATCAAACCCATCCTAATTTCATCAAACCCATCCTAATTTCTTCAAACCCATGCTAAATTGCTCAAACCTCAGGTAAATTTTCAAACCACATAAATTTTCGTTCGGTTTCATCAAACCCATCCTAATTTCGTCAAACCCATGCTAAATATGTCAAACCTCACATAAATTTTCAAACCTCACATAAATTTTCGTTCGGTTTCATCAAACCCATCCTAATTTCGTCAAACCCATGCTAAATATGTCAAACCTCACATAAATTTTCAAACCTCACATAAATTTTCGTTCGGTTTCATCAAACCCATCCTAATTTCTTCAAACCCATGCTAAATTGCTCAAACCTCACATAAATTTTCAAACCACATAAATTTTCGTTCGGTTTCATCAAACCCATCCTAATTTCATCAAACCCATCCTAATTTCTTCAAACCCATGCTAAATTGCTCAAACCTCAGGTAAATTTTCAAACCACATAAATTTTCGTTCGGTTTCATCAAACCCATCCTAATTTCTTCAAACCCATGCTAATTTGCTCAAACCTCAGATAAATTTTCAAACCTCATAAATTTTCGTTCGGATTCATCAAACCCATCCTAATTTCATCAAACCCATCCTAATTTCTTCAAACCCATGCTAAATTGCTCAAACCTCAGGTAAATTTTCAAACCACATAAATTTTCGTTCGGTTTCATCAAACCCATCCTAATTTCTTCAAACCCATGCTAAATTGCTCAAACCTCACATAAATTTTCAAACCACATAAATTTTCGTTCGGTTTCATCAAACCCATCCTAATTTCTTCAAACCCATGCTAATTTGCTCAAACCTCAGATAAATTTTCAAACCTCATAAATTTTCGTTCGGATTCATCAAACCCATCCTAATTTCTTCAAACCCATGCTAAATTGCTCAAACCTCACATAAATTTTCAAACCTCATAAATTTTCGTTCGGATTCATCAAACCCATCCTAATTTCATCAAACCCATCCTAATTTCTTCAAACCCATGCTAAATTGCTCAAACCTCAGGTAAATTTTCAAACCACATAAATTTTCGTTCGGTTTCATCAAACCCATCCTAATTTCGTCAAACCCATGCTAAATATGTCAAACCTCACATAAATTTTCAAACCTCACATAAATTTTCGTTCGGTTTCATCAAACCCATCCTAATTTCTTCAAACCCATGCTAAATTGCTCAAACCTCACATAAATTTTCAAACCACATAAATTTTCGTTCGGTTTCATCAAACCCATCCTAATTTCATCAAACCCATCCTAATTTCTTCAAACCCATGCTAAATTGCTCAAACCTCAGGTAAATTTTCAAACCACATAAATTTTCGTTCGGTTTCATCAAACCCATCCTAATTTCGTCAAACCCATGCTAAATATGTCAAACCTCACATAAATTTTCAAACCTCACATAAATTTTCGTTCGGTTTCATCAAACCCATCCTAATTTCGTCAAACCCATGCTAAATATGTCAAACCTCACATAAATTTTCAAACCTCACATAAATTTTCGTTCGGTTTCATCAAACCCATCCTAATTTCTTCAAACCCATGCTAAATTGCTCAAACCTCACATAAATTTTCAAACCACATAAATTTTCGTTCGGTTTCATCAAACCCATCCTAATTTCATCAAACCCATCCTAATTTCTTCAAACCCATGCTAAATTGCTCAAACCTCAGGTAAATTTTCAAACCACATAAATTTTCGTTCGGTTTCATCAAACCCATCCTAATTTCTTCAAACCCATGCTAATTTGCTCAAACCTCAGATAAATTTTCAAACCTCATAAATTTTCGTTCGGATTCATCAAACCCATCCTAATTTCATCAAACCCATCCTAATTTCTTCAAACCCATGCTAAATTGCTCAAACCTCAGGTAAATTTTCAAACCACATAAATTTTCGTTCGGTTTCATCAAACCCATCCTAATTTCTTCAAAGCCATGCTAAATTGCTCAAACCTCACATAAATTTTCAAACCACATAAATTTTCGTTCGGTTTCATCAAACCCATCCTAATTTCTTCAAACCCATGCTAATTTGCTCAAACCTCAGATAAATTTTCAAACCTCATAAATTTTCGTTCGGATTCATCAAACCCATCCTAATTTCTTCAAACCCATGCTAAATTGCTCAAACCTCACATAAATTTTCAAACCTCATAAATTTTCGTTCGGATTCATCAAACCCATCCTAATTTCATCAAACCCATCCTAATTTCTTCAAACCCATGCTAAATTGCTCAAACCTCAGGTAAATTTTCAAACCACATAAATTTTCGTTCGGTTTCATCAAACCCATCCTAATTTCGTCAAACCCATGCTAAATATGTCAAACCTCACATAAATTTTCAAACCTCACATAAATTTTCGTTCGGTTTCATCAAACCCATCCTAATTTCTTCAAACCCATGCTAAATTGCTCAAACCTCACATAAATTTTCAAACCACATAAATTTTCGTTCGGTTTCATCAAACCCATCCTAATTTCATCAAACCCATCCTAATTTCTTCAAACCCATGCTAATTTGCTCAAACCTCAGATAAATTTTCAAACCTCATAAATTTTCGTTCGGATTCATCAAACCCATCCTAATTTCTTCAAACCCATGCTAAATTGCTCAAACCTCACATAAATTTTCAAACCTCATAAATTTTCGTTCGGATTCATCAAACCCATCCTAATTTCATCAAACCCATCCTAATTTCTTCAAACCCATGCTAAATTGCTCAAACCTCAGGTAAATTTTCAAACCACATAAATTTTCGTTCGGTTTCATCAAACCCATCCTAATTTCGTCAAACCCATGCTAAATATGTCAAACCTCACATAAATTTTCAAACCTCACATAAATTTTCGTTCGGTTTCATCAAACCCATCCTAATTTCTTCAAACCCATGCTAAATTGCTCAAACCTCACATAAATTTTCAAACCACATAAATTTTCGTTCGGTTTCATCAAACCCATCCTAATTTCATCAAACCCATCCTAATTTCTTCAAACCCATGCTAAATTGCTCAAACCTCAGGTAAATTTTCAAACCACATAAATTTTCGTTCGGTTTCATCAAACCCATCCTAATTTCGTCAAACCCATGCTAAATATGTCAAACCTCACATAAATTTTCAAACCTCACATAAATTTTCGTTCGGTTTCATCAAACCCATCCTAATTTCTTCAAACCCATGCTAAATTGCTCAAACCTCACATAAATTTTCAAACCACATAAATTTTCGTTCGGTTTCATCAAACCCATCCTAATTTCATCAAACCCATCCTAATTTCTTCAAACCCATGCTAAATTGCTCAAACCTCAGGTAAATTTTCAAACCACATAAATTTTCGTTCGTTTTCATCAAACCCATCCTAATTTCTTCAAACCCATGCTAATTTGCTCAAACCTCAGATAAATTTTCAAACCTCATAAATTTTCGTTCGGATTCATCAAACCCATCCTAATTTCATCAAACCCATCCTAATTTCTTCAAACCCATGCTAAATTGCTCAAACCTCAGGTAAATTTTCAAACCACATAAATTTTCGTTCGGTTTCATCAAACCCATCCTAATTTCGTCAAACCCATGCTAAATATGTCAAACCTCACATAAATTTTCAAATCTCACATAAATTTTCGTTCGGTTTCATCAAACCCATCCTAATTTCGTCAAACCCATGCTAAATATGTCAAACCTCACATAAATTTTCAAACCTCACATAAATTTTCGTTCGGTTTCATCAAACCCATCCTAATTTCTTCAAACCCATGCTAATTTGCTCAAACCTCAGATAAATTTTCAAACCTCATAAATTTTCGTTCGGATTCATCAAACCCATCCTAATTTCATCAAACCCATCCTAATTTCTTCAAACCCATGCTAAATTGCTCAAACCTCAGGTAAATTTTCAAACCACATAAATTTTCGTTCGGTTTCATCAAACCCATCCTAATTTCGTCAAACCCATGCTAAATATGTCAAACCTCACATAAATTTTCAAACCACATAAATTTTCGTTCGGTTTCATCAAACCCATCCTAATTTCTTCAAACCCATGCTAAATTGCGCAAACCTCACATAAATTTTCAAACCACATAAATTTTCGTTCGGTTTCATCAAACCCATCCTAATTTCTTCAAACCCATGCTAATTTGCTCAAACCTCAGATAAATTTTCAAACCTCATAAATTTTCGTTCGGATTCATCAAACCCATCCTAATTTCTTCAAACCCATGCTAAATTGCTCAAACCTCACATAAATTTTCAAACCTCATAAATTTTCGTTCGGATTCATCAAACCCATCCTAATTTCATCAAACCCATCCTAATTTCTTCAAACCCATGCTAAATTGCTCAAACCTCAGGTAAATCTTCAAACCACATAAATTTTCGTTCGGTTTCATCAAACCCATCCTAATTTCTTCAAACCCATGCTAAATTGCTCAAACCTCACATAAATTTTCAAACCTCATAAATTTTCGTTCGGATTCATCAAACCCATCCTAATTTCATCAAACCCATCCTAATTTCTTCAAACCCATGCTAAATTGCTCAAACCTCAGGTAAATTTTCAAACCACATAAATTTTCGTTCGGTTTCATCAAACCCATCCTAATTTCTTCAAACCCATGCTAAATTGCTCAAACCTCACATAAATTTTCAAACCACATAAATTTTCGTTCGGTTTCATCAAACCCATCCTAATTTCTTCAAACCCATGCTAATTTGCTCAAACCTCAGATAAATTTTCAAACCTCATAAATTTTCGTTCGGATTCATCAAACCCATCCTAATTTCATCAAACCCATCCTAATTTCTTCAAACCCATGCTAAATTGCTCAAACCTCAGGTAAATTTTCAAACCACATAAATTTTCGTTCGGTTTCATCAAACCCATCCTAATTTCGTCAAACCCATGCTAAATATGTCAAACCTCACATAAATTTTCAAACCACATAAATTTTCGTTCGGTTTCATCAAACCCATCCTAATTTCTTCAAACCCATGCTAAATTGCTCAAACCTCACATAAATTTTCAAACCACATAAATTTTCGTTCGGTTTCATCAAACCCATCCTAATTTCTTCAAACCCATGCTAATTTGCTCAAACCTCAGATAAATTTTCAAACCTCATAAATTTTCGTTCGGATTCATCAAACCCATCCTAATTTCTTCAAACCCATGCTAAATTGCTCAAACCTCACATAAATTTTCAAACCTCATACATTTTCGTTCGGATTCATCAAACCCATCCTAATTTCATCAAACCCATCCTAATTTCTTCAAACCCATGCTAAATTGCTCAAACCTCAGGTAAATTTTCAAACCACATAAATTTTCGTTCGGTTTCATCAAACCCATCCTAATTTCGTCAAACCCATGCTAAATATGTCAAACCTCACATAAATTTTCAAACCTCACATAAATTTTCGTTCGGTTTCATCAAACCCATCCTAATTTCTTCAAACCCATGCTAAATTGCTCAAACCTCACATAAATTTTCAAACCACATAAATTTTCGTTCGGTTTCATCAAACCCATCCTAATTTCTTCAAACCCATGCTAATTTGCTCAAACCTCAGATAAATTTTCAAACCTCATAAATTTTCGTTCGGATTCATCAAACCCATCCTAATTTCATCAAACCCATCCTAATTTCTTCAAACCCATGCTAAATTGCTCAAACCTCAGGTAAATTTTCAAACCACATAAATTTTCGTTCGGTTTCATCAAACCCATCCTAATTTCGTCAAACCCATGCTAAATATGTCAAACCTCACATAAATTTTCAAACCACATAAATTTTCGTTCGGTTTCATCAAACCCATCCTAATTTCGTCAAACCCATGCTAAATATGTCAAACCTCACATAAATTTTCAAACCACATAAATTTTCGTTCGGTTTCATCAAACCCATCCTAATTTCTTCAAACCCATGCTAATTTGCTCAAACCTCAGATAAATTTTCAAACCTCATAAATTTTCGTTCGGATTCATCAAACCCATCCTAATTTCGTCAAACCCATGCTAATTTTGTCAAACCTCACATAAATTTTCAAACCTCACATAAATTTTCGTTCGGTTTCATCAAACCCATCCTAATTTCTTCAAACCCATGCTAAATTGTTCAAACCTCACATAAATTTTCAAACCACATAAATTTTCGTTCGGTTACCACATACATTTTCGTTCGGTTTCATCAAACCCATCCTAATTTCGTCAAACCCATGCTAAATATGTCAAACCTCACATAAATTTTCAAACCTCACATAAATTTTCGTTCGGTTTCATCAAACCCATCCTAATTTCTTCAAACCCATGCTAAATTGCTCAAACCTCACATAAATTTTCAAACCACATAAATTTTCGTTCGGTTTCATCAAACCCATCCTAATTTCATCAAACCCATCCTAATTTCTTCAAACCCATGCTAAATTGCTCAAACCTCAGGTAAATTTTCAAACCACATAAATTTTCGTTCGGTTTCATCAAACCCATCCTAATTTCGTCAAACCCATGCTAAATATGTCAAACCTCACATAAATTTTCAAACCTCACATAAATTTTCGTTCGGTTTCATCAAACCCATCCTAATTTCTTCAAACCCATGCTAAATTGCTCAAACCTCACATAAATTTTCAAACCACATAAATTTTCGTTCGGTTTCATCAAACCCATCCTAATTTCTTCAAACCCATGCTAAATTGCTCAAACCTCACATAAATTTTCAAACCACATAAATTTTCGTTCGGTTTCATCAAACCCATCCTAATTTCTTCAAACCCATGCTAATTTGCTCAAACCTCAGATAAATTTTCAAACCTCATAAATTTTCGTTCGGATTCATCAAACCCATCCTAATTTCATCAAACCCATCCTAATTTCTTCAAACCCATGCTAAATTGCTCAAACCTCAGGTAAATTTTCAAACCACATAAATTTTCGTTCGGTTTCATCAAACCCATCCTAATTTCGTCAAACCCATGCTAAATATGTCAAACCTCACATAAATTTTCAAACCACATAAATTTTCGTTCGGTTTCATCAAACCCATCCTAATTTCTTCAAACCCATGCTAAATTGCTCAAACCTCACATAAATTTTCAAACCACATAAATTTTCGTTCGGTTTCATCAAACCCATCCTAATTTCTTCAAACCCATGCTAATTTGCTCAAACCTCAGATAAATTTTCAAACCTCATAAATTTTCGTTCGGATTCATCAAACCCATCCTAATTTCTTCAAACCCATGCTAAATTGCTCAAACCTCACATAAATTTTCAAACCTCATAAATTTTCGTTCGGATTCATCAAACCCATCCTAATTTCATCAAACCCATCCTAATTTCTTCAAACCCATGCTAAATTGCTCAAACCTCAGGTAAATTTTCAAACCACATAAATTTTCGTTCGGTTTCATCAAACCCATCCTAATTTCGTCAAACCCATGCTAAATATGTCAAACCTCACATAAATTTTCAAACCTCACATAAATTTTCGTTCGGTTTCATCAAACCCATCCTAATTTCTTCAAACCCATGCTAAATTGCTCAAACCTCACATAAATTTTCAAACCACATAAATTTTCGTTCGGTTTCATCAAACCCATCCTAATTTCATCAAACCCATCCTAATTTCTTCAAACCCATGCTAAATTGCTCAAACCTCAGGTAAATTTTCAAACCACATAAATTTTCGTTCGGTTTCATCAAACCCATCCTAATTTCGTCAAACCCATGCTAAATATGTCAAACCTCACATAAATTTTCAAACCTCACATAAATTTTCGTTCGGTTTCATCAAACCCATCCTAATTTCGTCAAACCCATGCTAAATATGTCAAACCTCACATAAATTTTCAAACCTCACATAAATTTTCGTTCGGTTTCATCAAACCCATCCTAATTTCTTCAAACCCATGCTAAATTGCTCAAACCTCACATAAATTTTCAAACCACATAAATTTTCGTTCGGTTTCATCAAACCCATCCTAATTTCATCAAACCCATCCTAATTTCTTCAAACCCATGCTAAATTGCTCAAACCTCAGGTAAATTTTCAAACCACATAAATTTTCGTTCGGTTTCATCAAACCCATCCTAATTTCTTCAAACCCATGCTAATTTGCTCAAACCTCAGATAAATTTTCAAACCTCATAAATTTTCGTTCGGATTCATCAAACCCATCCTAATTTCATCAAACCCATCCTAATTTCTTCAAACCCATGCTAAATTGCTCAAACCTCAGGTAAATTTTCAAACCACATAAATTTTCGTTCGGTTTCATCAAACCCATCCTAATTTCTTCAAACCCATGCTAAATTGCTCAAACCTCACATAAATTTTCAAACCACATAAATTTTCGTTCGGTTTCATCAAACCCATCCTAATTTCTTCAAACCCATGCTAATTTGCTCAAACCTCAGATAAATTTTCAAACCTCATAAATTTTCGTTCGGATTCATCAAACCCATCCTAATTTCTTCAAACCCATGCTAAATTGCTCAAACCTCACATAAATTTTCAAACCTCATAAATTTTCGTTCGGATTCATCAAACCCATCCTAATTTCATCAAACCCATCCTAATTTCTTCAAACCCATGCTAAATTGCTCAAACCTCAGGTAAATTTTCAAACCACATAAATTTTCGTTCGGTTTCATCAAACCCATCCTAATTTCGTCAAACCCATGCTAAATATGTCAAACCTCACATAAATTTTCAAACCTCACATAAATTTTCGTTCGGTTTCATCAAACCCATCCTAATTTCTTCAAACCCATGCTAAATTGCTCAAACCTCACATAAATTTTCAAACCACATAAATTTTCGTTCGGTTTCATCAAACCCATCCTAATTTCGTCAAACCCATCCTAATTTCTTCAAACCCATGCTAAATTGCTCAAACCTCAGGTAAATTTTCAAACCACATAAATTTTCGTTCGGTTTCATCAAACCCATCCTAATTTCGTCAAACCCATGCTAAATATGTCAAACCTCACATAAATTTTCAAACCTCACATAAATTTTCGTTCGGTTTCATCAAACCCATCCTAATTTCGTCAAACCCATGCTAAATATGTCAAACCTCACATAAATTTTCAAACCTCACATAAATTTTCGTTCGGTTTCATCAAACCCATCCTAATTTCTTCAAACCCATGCTAAATTGCTCAAACCTCACATAAATTTTCAAACCACATAAATTTTCGTTCGGTTTCATCAAACCCATCCTAATTTCATCAAACCCATCCTAATTTCTTCAAACCCATGCTAAATTGCTCAAACCTCAGGTAAATTTTCAAACCACATAAATTTTCGTTCGGTTTCATCAAACCCATCCTAATTTCTTCAAACCCATGCTAATTTGCTCAAACCTCAGATAAATTTTCAAACCTCATAAATTTTCGTTCGGATTCATCAAACCCATCCTAATTTCATCAAACCCATCCTAATTTCTTCAAACCCATGCTAAATTGCTCAAACCTCAGGTAAATTTTCAAACCACATAAATTTTCGTTCGGTTTCATCAAACCCATCCTAATTTCTTCAAACCCATGCTAAATTGCTCAAACCTCACATAAATTTTCAAACCACATAAATTTTCGTTCGGTTTCATCAAACCCATCCTAATTTCTTCAAACCCATGCTAATTTGCTCAAACCTCAGATAAATTTTCAAACCTCATAAATTTTCGTTCGGATTCATCAAACCCATCCTAATTTCTTCAAACCCATGCTAAATTGCTCAAACCTCACATAAATTTTCAAACCTCATAAATTTTCGTTCGGATTCATCAAACCCATCCTAATTTCATCAAACCCATCCTAATTTCTTCAAACCCATGCTAAATTGCTCAAACCTCAGGTAAATTTTCAAACCACATAAATTTTCGTTCGGTTTCATCAAACCCATCCTAATTTCGTCAAACCCATGCTAAATATGTCAAACCTCACATAAATTTTCAAACCTCACATAAATTTTCGTTCGGTTTCATCAAACCCATCCTAATTTCGTCAAACCCATGCTAAATATGTCAAACCTCACATAAATTTTCAAACCTCACATAAATTTTCGTTCGGTTTCATCAAACCCATCCTAATTTCTTCAAACCCATGCTAATTTGCTCAAACCTCAGATAAATTTTCAAACCTCATAAATTTTCGTTCGGATTCATCAAACCCATCCTAATTTCATCAAACCCATCCTAATTTCTTCAAACCCATGCTAAATTGCTCAAACCTCAGGTAAATTTTCAAACCACATAAATTTTCGTTCGGTTTCATCAAACCCATCCTAATTTCGTCAAACCCATGCTAAATATGTCAAACCTCACATAAATTTTCAAACCACATAAATTTTCGTTCGGTTTCATCAAACCCATCCTAATTTCTTCAAACCCATGCTAAATTGCGCAAACCTCACATAAATTTTCAAACCACATAAATTTTCGTTCGGTTTCATCAAACCCATCCTAATTTCTTCAAACCCATGCTAATTTGCTCAAACCTCAGATAAATTTTCAAACCTCATAAATTTTCGTTCGGATTCATCAAACCCATCCTAATTTCTTCAAACCCATGCTAAATTGCTCAAACCTCACATAAATTTTCAAACCTCATAAATTTTCGTTCGGATTCATCAAACCCATCCTAATTTCATCAAACCCATCCTAATTTCTTCAAACCCATGCTAAATTGCTCAAACCTCAGGTAAATCTTCAAACCACATAAATTTTCGTTCGGTTTCATCAAACCCATCCTAATTTCTTCAAACCCATGCTAAATTGCTCAAACCTCACATAAATTTTCAAACCTCATAAATTTTCGTTCGGATTCATCAAACCCATCCTAATTTCATCAAACCCATCCTAATTTCTTCAAACCCATGCTAAATTGCTCAAACCTCAGGTAAATTTTCAAACCACATAAATTTTCGTTCGGTTTCATCAAACCCATCCTAATTTCTTCAAACCCATGCTAAATTGCTCAAACCTCACATAAATTTTCAAACCACATAAATTTTCGTTCGGTTTCATCAAACCCATCCTAATTTCTTCAAACCCATGCTAATTTGCTCAAACCTCAGATAAATTTTCAAACCTCATAAATTTTCGTTCGGATTCATCAAACCCATCCTAATTTCATCAAACCCATCCTAATTTCTTCAAACCCATGCTAAATTGCTCAAACCTCAGGTAAATTTTCAAACCACATAAATTTTCGTTCGGTTTCATCAAACCCATCCTAATTTCGTCAAACCCATGCTAAATATGTCAAACCTCACATAAATTTTCAAACCACATAAATTTTCGTTCGGTTTCATCAAACCCATCCTAATTTCTTCAAACCCATGCTAAATTGCTCAAACCTCACATAAATTTTCAAACCACATAAATTTTCGTTCGGTTTCATCAAACCCATCCTAATTTCTTCAAACCCATGCTAATTTGCTCAAACCTCAGATAAATTTTCAAACCTCATAAATTTTCGTTCGGATTCATCAAACCCATCCTAATTTCTTCAAACCCATGCTAAATTGCTCAAACCTCACATAAATTTTCAAACCTCATACATTTTCGTTCGGATTCATCAAACCCATCCTAATTTCATCAAACCCATCCTAATTTCTTCAAACCCATGCTAAATTGCTCAAACCTCAGGTAAATTTTCAAACCACATAAATTTTCGTTCGGTTTCATCAAACCCATCCTAATTTCGTCAAACCCATGCTAAATATGTCAAACCTCACATAAATTTTCAAACCTCACATAAATTTTCGTTCGGTTTCATCAAACCCATCCTAATTTCTTCAAACCCATGCTAAATTGCTCAAACCTCACATAAATTTTCAAACCACATAAATTTTCGTTCGGTTTCATCAAACCCATCCTAATTTCTTCAAACCCATGCTAATTTGCTCAAACCTCAGATAAATTTTCAAACCTCATAAATTTTCGTTCGGATTCATCAAACCCATCCTAATTTCATCAAACCCATCCTAATTTCTTCAAACCCATGCTAAATTGCTCAAACCTCAGGTAAATTTTCAAACCACATAAATTTTCGTTCGGTTTCATCAAACCCATCCTAATTTCGTCAAACCCATGCTAAATATGTCAAACCTCACATAAATTTTCAAACCACATAAATTTTCGTTCGGTTTCATCAAACCCATCCTAATTTCGTCAAACCCATGCTAAATATGTCAAACCTCACATAAATTTTCAAACCACATAAATTTTCGTTCGGTTTCATCAAACCCATCCTAATTTCTTCAAACCCATGCTAATTTGCTCAAACCTCAGATAAATTTTCAAACCTCATAAATTTTCGTTCGGATTCATCAAACCCATCCTAATTTCGTCAAACCCATGCTAATTTTGTCAAACCTCACATAAATTTTCAAACCTCACATAAATTTTCGTTCGGTTTCATCAAACCCATCCTAATTTCTTCAAACCCATGCTAAATTGTTCAAACCTCACATAAATTTTCAAACCACATAAATTTTCGTTCGGTTACCACATACATTTTCGTTCGGTTTCATCAAACCCATCCTAATTTCGTCAAACCCATGCTAAATATGTCAAACCTCACATAAATTTTCAAACCTCACATAAATTTTCGTTCGGTTTCATCAAACCCATCCTAATTTCTTCAAACCCATGCTAAATTGCTCAAACCTCACATAAATTTTCAAACCACATAAATTTTCGTTCGGTTTCATCAAACCCATCCTAATTTCATCAAACCCATCCTAATTTCTTCAAACCCATGCTAAATTGCTCAAACCTCAGGTAAATTTTCAAACCACATAAATTTTCGTTCGGTTTCATCAAACCCATCCTAATTTCGTCAAACCCATGCTAAATATGTCAAACCTCACATAAATTTTCAAACCTCACATAAATTTTCGTTCGGTTTCATCAAACCCATCCTAATTTCTTCAAACCCATGCTAAATTGCTCAAACCTCACATAAATTTTCAAACCACATAAATTTTCGTTCGGTTTCATCAAACCCATCCTAATTTCTTCAAACCCATGCTAAATTGCTCAAACCTCACATAAATTTTCAAACCACATAAATTTTCGTTCGGTTTCATCAAACCCATCCTAATTTCTTCAAACCCATGCTAATTTGCTCAAACCTCAGATAAATTTTCAAACCTCATAAATTTTCGTTCGGATTCATCAAACCCATCCTAATTTCATCAAACCCATCCTAATTTCTTCAAACCCATGCTAAATTGCTCAAACCTCAGGTAAATTTTCAAACCACATAAATTTTCGTTCGGTTTCATCAAACCCATCCTAATTTCGTCAAACCCATGCTAAATATGTCAAACCTCACATAAATTTTCAAACCACATAAATTTTCGTTCGGTTTCATCAAACCCATCCTAATTTCTTCAAACCCATGCTAAATTGCTCAAACCTCACATAAATTTTCAAACCACATAAATTTTCGTTCGGTTTCATCAAACCCATCCTAATTTCTTCAAACCCATGCTAATTTGCTCAAACCTCAGATAAATTTTCAAACCTCATAAATTTTCGTTCGGATTCATCAAACCCATCCTAATTTCTTCAAACCCATGCTAAATTGCTCAAACCTCACATAAATTTTCAAACCTCATAAATTTCCGTTCGGATTCATCAAACCCATCCTAATTTCATCAAACCCATCCTAATTTCTTCAAACCCATGCTAAATTGCTCAAACCTCAGGTAAATTTTCAAACCACATAAATTTTCGTTCGGTTTCATCAAACCCATCCTAATTTCGTCAAACCCATGCTAAATATGTCAAACCTCACATAAATTTTCAAACCTCACATAAATTTTCGTTCGGTTTCATCAAACCCATCCTAATTTCTTCAAACCCATGCTAAATTGCTCAAACCTCACATAAATTTTCAAACCACATAAATTTTCGTTCGGTTTCATCAAACCCATCCTAATTTCATCAAACCCATCCTAATTTCTTCAAACCCATGCTAAATTGCTCAAACCTCAGGTAAATTTTCAAACCACATAAATTTTCGTTCGGTTTCATCAAACCCATCCTAATTTCGTCAAACCCATGCTAAATATGTCAAACCTCACATAAATTTTCAAACCTCACATAAATTTTCGTTCGGTTTCATCAAACCCATCCTAATTTCGTCAAACCCATGCTAAATATGTCAAACCTCACATAAATTTTCAAACCTCACATAAATTTTCGTTCGGTTTCATCAAACCCATCCTAATTTCTTCAAACCCATGCTAAATTGCTCAAACCTCACATAAATTTTCAAACCACATAAATTTTCGTTCGGTTTCATCAAACCCATCCTAATTTCATCAAACCCATCCTAATTTCTTCAAACCCATGCTAAATTGCTCAAACCTCAGGTAAATTTTCAAACCACATAAATTTTCGTTCGGTTTCATCAAACCCATCCTAATTTCTTCAAACCCATGCTAATTTGCTCAAACCTCAGATAAATTTTCAAACCTCATAAATTTTCGTTCGGATTCATCAAACCCATCCTAATTTCATCAAACCCATCCTAATTTCTTCAAACCCATGCTAAATTGCTCAAACCTCAGGTAAATTTTCAAACCACATAAATTTTCGTTCGGTTTCATCAAACCCATCCTAATTTCTTCAAACCCATGCTAAATTGCTCAAACCTCACATAAATTTTCAAACCACATAAATTTTCGTTCGGTTTCATCAAACCCATCCTAATTTCTTCAAACCCATGCTAATTTGCTCAAACCTCAGATAAATTTTCAAACCTCATAAATTTTCGTTCGGATTCATCAAACCCATCCTAATTTCTTCAAACCCATGCTAAATTGCTCAAACCTCACATAAATTTTCAAACCTCATAAATTTTCGTTCGGATTCATCAAACCCATCCTAATTTCATCAAACCCATCCTAATTTCTTCAAACCCATGCTAAATTGCTCAAACCTCAGGTAAATTTTCAAACCACATAAATTTTCGTTCGGTTTCATCAAACCCATCCTAATTTCGTCAAACCCATGCTAAATATGTCAAACCTCACATAAATTTTCAAACCTCACATAAATTTTCGTTCGGTTTCATCAAACCCATCCTAATTTCTTCAAACCCATGCTAAATTGCTCAAACCTCACATAAATTTTCAAACCACATAAATTTTCGTTCGGTTTCATCAAACCCATCCTAATTTCGTCAAACCCATCCTAATTTCTTCAAACCCATGCTAAATTGCTCAAACCTCAGGTAAATTTTCAAACCACATAAATTTTCGTTCGGTTTCATCAAACCCATCCTAATTTCGTCAAACCCATGCTAAATATGTCAAACCTCACATAAATTTTCAAACCTCACATAAATTTTCGTTCGGTTTCATCAAACCCATCCTAATTTCGTCAAACCCATGCTAAATATGTCAAACCTCACATAAATTTTCAAACCTCACATAAATTTTCGTTCGGTTTCATCAAACCCATCCTAATTTCTTCAAACCCATGCTAAATTGCTCAAACCTCACATAAATTTTCAAACCACATAAATTTTCGTTCGGTTTCATCAAACCCATCCTAATTTCATCAAACCCATCCTAATTTCTTCAAACCCATGCTAAATTGCTCAAACCTCAGGTAAATTTTCAAACCACATAAATTTTCGTTCGGTTTCATCAAACCCATCCTAATTTCTTCAAACCCATGCTAATTTGCTCAAACCTCAGATAAATTTTCAAACCTCATAAATTTTCGTTCGGATTCATCAAACCCATCCTAATTTCATCAAACCCATCCTAATTTCTTCAAACCCATGCTAAATTGCTCAAACCTCAGGTAAATTTTCAAACCACATAAATTTTCGTTCGGTTTCATCAAACCCATCCTAATTTCTTCAAACCCATGCTAAATTGCTCAAACCTCACATAAATTTTCAAACCACATAAATTTTCGTTCGGTTTCATCAAACCCATCCTAATTTCTTCAAACCCATGCTAATTTGCTCAAACCTCAGATAAATTTTCAAACCTCATAAATTTTCGTTCGGATTCATCAAACCCATCCTAATTTCTTCAAACCCATGCTAAATTGCTCAAACCTCACATAAATTTTCAAACCTCATAAATTTTCGTTCGGATTCATCAAACCCATCCTAATTTCATCAAACCCATCCTAATTTCTTCAAACCCATGCTAAATTGCTCAAACCTCAGGTAAATTTTCAAACCACATAAATTTTCGTTCGGTTTCATCAAACCCATCCTAATTTCGTCAAACCCATGCTAAATATGTCAAACCTCACATAAATTTTCAAACCTCACATAAATTTTCGTTCGGTTTCATCAAACCCATCCTAATTTCTTCAAACCCATGCTAAATTGCTCAAACCTCACATAAATTTTCAAACCACATAAATTTTCGTTCGGTTTCATCAAACCCATCCTAATTTCATCAAACCCATCCTAATTTCTTCAAACCCATGCTAAATTGCTCAAACCTCAGGTAAATTTTCAAACCACATAAATTTTCGTTCGGTTTCATCAAACCCATCCTAATTTCGTCAAACCCATGCTAAATATGTCAAACCTCACATAAATTTTCAAACCTCACATAAATTTTCGTTCGGTTTCATCAAACCCATCCTAATTTCGTCAAACCCATGCTAAATATGTCAAACCTCACATAAATTTTCAAACCACATAAATTTTCGTTCGGTTTCATCAAACCCATCCTAATTTCATCAAACCCATCCTAATTTCTTCAAACCCATGCTAAATTGCTCAAACCTCAGGTAAATTTTCAAACCACATAAATTTTCGTTCGGTTTCATCAAACCCATCCTAATTTCGTCAAACCCATGCTAAATATGTCAAACCTCACATAAATTTTCAAACCTCACATAAATTTTCGTTCGGTTTCATCAAACCCATCCTAATTTCTTCAAACCCATGCTAAATTGCTCAAACCTCACATAAATTTTCAAACCACATAAATTTTCGTTCGGTTTCATCAAACCCATCCTAATTTCTTCAAACCCATGCTAATTTGCTCAAACCTCAGATAAATTTTCAAACCTCATAAATTTTCGTTCGGATTCATCAAACCCATCCTAATTTCTTCAAACCCATGCTAAATTGCTCAAACCTCAGGTAAATTTTCAAACCACATAAATTTTCGTTCGGTTTCATCAAACCCATCCTAATTTCTTCAAACCCATGCTAATTTGCTCAAACCTCAGATAAATTTTCAAACCTCATAAATTTTCGTTCGGATTCATCAAACCCATCCTAATTTCATCAAACCCATCCTAATTTCTTCAAACCCATGCTAAATTGCTCAAACCTCAGGTAAATTTTCAAACCACATAAATTTTCGTTCGGTTTCATCAAACCCATCCTAATTTCGTCAAACCCATGCTAAATATGTCAAACCTCACATAAATTTTCAAACCTCACATAAATTTTCGTTCGGTTTCATCAAACCCATCCTAAATTCGTCAAACCCATGCTAAATATGTCAAACCTCACATAAATTTTCAAACCTCACATAAATTTTCGTTCGGTTTCATCAAACCCATCCTAATTTCTTCAAACCCATGCTAATTTGCTCAAACCTCAGATAAATTTTCAAACCTCATAAATTTTCGTTCGGATTCATCAAACCCATCCTAATTTCATCAAACCCATCCTAATTTCTTCAAACCCATGCTAAATTGCTCAAACCTCAGGTAAATTTTCAAACCACATAAATTTTCGTTCGGTTTCATCAAACCCATCCTAATTTCGTCAAACCCATGCTAAATATGTCAAACCTCACATAAATTTTCAAACCACATAAATTTTCGTTCGGTTTCATCAAACCCATCCTAATTTCTTCAAACCCATGCTAAATTGCTCAAACCTCACATAAATTTTCAAACCACATAAATTTTCGTTCGGTTTCATCAAACCCATCCTAATTTCTTCAAACCCATGCTAATTTGCTCAAACCTCAGATAAATTTTCAAACCTCATAAATTTTCGTTCGGATTCATCAAACCCATCCTAATTTCTTCAAACCCATGCTAAATTGCTCAAACCTCACATAAATTTTCAAACCTCATAAATTTTCGTTCGGATTCATCAAGCCCATCCTAATTTCATCAAACCCATCCTAATTTCTTCAAACCCATGCTAAATTGCTCAAACCTCAGGTAAATTTTCAAACCACATAAATTTTCGTTCGGTTTCATCAAACCCATCCTAATTTCGTCAAACCCATGCTAAATATGTCAAACCTCACATAAATTTTCAAACCTCACATAAATTTTCGTTCGGTTTCATCAAACCCATCCTAATTTCTTCAAACCCATGCTAAATTGCTCAAACCTCACATAAATTTTCAAACCACATAAATTTTCGTTCGGTTTCATCAAACCCATCCTAATTTCATCAAACCCATCCTAATTTCTTCAAACCCATGCTAATTTGCTCAAACCTCAGATAAATTTTCAAACCTCATAAATTTTCGTTCGGATTCATCAAACCCATCCTAATTTCTTCAAACCCATGCTAAATTGCTCAAACCTCACATAAATTTTCAAACCTCATAAATTTTCGTTCGGATTCATCAAACCCATCCTAATTTCATCAAACCCATCCTAATTTCTTCAAACCCATGCTAAATTGCTCAAACCTCAGGCAAATTTTCAAACCACATAAATTTTCGTTCGGTTTCATCAAACCCATCCTAATTTCGTCAAACCCATGCTAAATATGTCAAACCTCACATAAATTTTCAAACCTCACATAAATTTTCGTTCGGTTTCATCAAACCCATCCTAATTTCTTCAAACCCATGCTAATTTGCTCAAACCTCAGATAAATTTTCAAACCTCATAAATTTTCGTTCGGATTCATCAAACCCATCCTAATTTCATCAAACCCATCCTAATTTCTTCAAACCCATGCTAAATTGCTCAAACCTCAGGTAAATTTTCAAACCACATAAATTTTCGTTCGGTTTCATCAAACCCATCCTAATTTCGTCAAACCCATGCTAAATATGTCAAACCTCACATAAATTTTCAAACCACATAAATTTTCGTTCGGTTTCATCAAACCCATCCTAATTTCTTCAAACCCATGCTAAATTGCTCAAACCTCACATAAATTTTCAAACCACATAAATTTTCGTTCGGTTTCATCAAACCCATCCTAATTTCTTCAAACCCATGCTAATTTGCTCAAACCTCAGATAAATTTTCAAACCTCATAAATTTTCGTTCGGATTCATCAAACCCATCCTAATTTCTTCAAACCCATGCTAAATTGCTCAAACCTCACATAAATTTTCAAACCTCATAAATTTTCGTTCGGATTCATCAAACCCATCCTAATTTCATCAAACCCATCCTAATTTCTTCAAACCCATGCTAAATTGCTCAAACCTCAGGTAAATTTTCAAACCACATAAATTTTCGTTCGGTTTCATCAAACCCATCCTAATTTCGTCAAACCCATGCTAAATATGTCAAACCTCACATAAATTTTCAAACCTCACATAAATTTTCGTTCGGTTTCATCAAACCCATCCTAATTTCTTCAAACCCATGCTAAATTGCTCAAACCTCACATAAATTTTCAAACCACATAAATTTTCGTTCGGTTTCATCAAACCCATCCTAATTTCATCAAACCCATCCTAATTTCTTCAAACCCATGCTAAATTGCTCAAACCTCAGGTAAATTTTCAAACCACATAAATTTTCGTTCGGTTTCATCAAACCCATCCTAATTTCTTCAAACCCATGCTAAATTGCTCAAACCTCACATAAATTTTCAAACCACATAAATTTTCGTTCGGTTTCATCAAACCCATCCTAATTTCATCAAACCCATCCTAATTTCTTCAAACCCATGCTAAATTGCTCAAACCTCAGGTAAATTTTCAAACCACATAAATTTTCGTTCGGTTTCATCAAACCCATCCTAATTTCGTCAAACCCATGCTAAATATGTCAAACCTCACATAAATTTTCAAACCTCACATAAATTTTCGTTCGGTTTCATCAAACCCATCCTAATTTCGTCAAACCCATGCTAAATATGTCAAACCTCACATAAATTTTCAAACCTCACATAAATTTTCGTTCGGTTTCATCAAACCCATCCTAATTTCTTCAAACCCATGCTAAATTGCTCAAACCTCACATAAATTTTCAAACCACATAAATTTTCGTTCGGTTTCATCAAACCCATCCTAATTTCATCAAACCCATCCTAATTTCTTCAAACCCATGCTAAATTGCTCAAACCTCAGGTAAATTTTCAAACCACATAAATTTTCGTTCGGTTTCATCAAACCCATCCTAATTTCTTCAAACCCATGCTAATTTGCTCAAACCTCAGATAAATTTTCAAACCTCATAAATTTTCGTTCGGATTCATCAAACCCATCCTAATTTCATCAAACCCATCCTAATTTCTTCAAACCCATGCTAAATTGCTCAAACCTCAGGTAAATTTTCAAACCACATAAATTTTCGTTCGGTTTCATCAAACCCATCCTAATTTCTTCAAACCCATGCTAAATTGCTCAAACCTCACATAAATTTTCAAACCACATAAATTTTCGTTCGGTTTCATCAAACCCATCCTAATTTCTTCAAACCCATGCTAATTTGCTCAAACCTCAGATAAATTTTCAAACCTCATAAATTTTCGTTCGGATTCATCAAACCCATCCTAATTTCTTCAAACCCATGCTAAATTGCTCAAACCTCACATAAATTTTCAAACCTCATAAATTTTCGTTCGGATTCATCAAACCCATCCTAATTTCATCAAACCCATCCTAATTTCTTCAAACCCATGCTAAATTGCTCAAACCTCAGGTAAATTTTCAAACCACATAAATTTTCGTTCGGTTTCATCAAACCCATCCTAATTTCGTCAAACCCATGCTAAATATGTCAAACCTCACATAAATTTTCAAACCTCACATAAATTTTCGTTCGGTTTCATCAAACCCATCCTAATTTCTTCAAACCCATGCTAAATTGCTCAAACCTCACATAAATTTTCAAACCACATAAATTTTCGTTCGGTTTCATCAAACCCATCCTAATTTCATCAAACCCATCCTAATTTCTTCAAACCCATGCTAAATTGCTCAAACCTCAGGTAAATTTTCAAACCACATAAATTTTCGTTCGGTTTCATCAAACCCATCCTAATTTCGTCAAACCCATGCTAAATATGTCAAACCTCACATAAATTTTCAAACCTCACATAAATTTTCGTTCGGTTTCATCAAACCCATCCTAATTTCGTCAAACCCATGCTAAATATGTCAAACCTCACATAAATTTTCAAACCTCACATAAATTTTCGTTCGGTTTCATCAAACCCATCCTAATTTCTTCAAACCCATGCTAAATTGCTCAAACCTCACATAAATTTTCAAACCACATAAATTTTCGTTCGGTTTCATCAAACCCATCCTAATTTCATCAAACCCATCCTAATTTCTTCAAACCCATGCTAAATTGCTCAAACCTCAGGTAAATTTTCAAACCACATAAATTTTCGTTCGGTTTCATCAAACCCATCCTAATTTCTTCAAACCCATGCTAATTTGCTCAAACCTCAGATAAATTTTCAAACCTCATAAATTTTCGTTCGGATTCATCAAACCCATCCTAATTTCATCAAACCCATCCTAATTTCTTCAAACCCATGCTAAATTGCTCAAACCTCAGGTAAATTTTCAAACCACATAAATTTTCGTTCGGTTTCATCAAACCCATCCTAATTTCTTCAAACCCATGCTAAATTGCTCAAACCTCACATAAATTTTCAAACCACATAAATTTTCGTTCGGTTTCATCAAACCCATCCTAATTTCTTCAAACCCATGCTAATTTGCTCAAACCTCAGATAAATTTTCAAACCTCATAAATTTTCGTTCGGATTCATCAAACCCATCCTAATTTCTTCAAACCCATGCTAAATTGCTCAAACCTCACATAAATTTTCAAACCTCATAAATTTTCGTTCGGATTCATCAAACCCATCCTAATTTCATCAAACCCATCCTAATTTCTTCAAACCCATGCTAAATTGCTCAAACCTCAGGTAAATTTTCAAACCACATAAATTTTCGTTCGGTTTCATCAAACCCATCCTAATTTCGTCAAACCCATGCTAAATATGTCAAACCTCACATAAATTTTCAAACCTCACATAAATTTTCGTTCGGTTTCATCAAACCCATCCTAATTTCTTCAAACCCATGCTAAATTGCTCAAACCTCACATAAATTTTCAAACCACATAAATTTTCGTTCGGTTTCATCAAACCCATCCTAATTTCATCAAACCCATCCTAATTTCTTCAAACCCATGCTAATTTGCTCAAACCTCAGATAAATTTTCAAACCTCATAAATTTTCGTTCGGATTCATCAAACCCATCCTAATTTCTTCAAACCCATGCTAAATTGCTCAAACCTCACATAAATTTTCAAACCTCATAAATTTTCGTTCGGATTCATCAAACCCATCCTAATTTCATCAAACCCATCCTAATTTCTTCAAACCCATGCTAAATTGCTCAAACCTCAGGTAAATTTTCAAACCACATAAATTTTCGTTCGGTTTCATCAAACCCATCCTAATTTCGTCAAACCCATGCTAAATATGTCAAACCTCACATAAATTTTCAAACCTCACATAAATTTTCGTTCGGTTTCATCAAACCCATCCTAATTTCTTCAAACCCATGCTAAATTGCTCAAACCTCACATAAATTTTCAAACCACATAAATTTTCGTTCGGTTTCATCAAACCCATCCTAATTTCATCAAACCCATCCTAATTTCTTCAAACCCATGCTAAATTGCTCAAACCTCAGGTAAATTTTCAAACCACATAAATTTTCGTTCGGTTTCATCAAACCCATCCTAATTTCGTCAAACCCATGCTAAATATGTCAAACCTCACATAAATTTTCAAACCTCACATAAATTTTCGTTCGGTTTCATCAAACCCATCCTAATTTCTTCAAACCCATGCTAAATTGCTCAAACCTCACATAAATTTTCAAACCACATAAATTTTCGTTCGGTTTCATCAAACCCATCCTAATTTCATCAAACCCATCCTAATTTCTTCAAACCCATGCTAAATTGCTCAAACCTCAGGTAAATTTTCAAACCACATAAATTTTCGTTCGTTTTCATCAAACCCATCCTAATTTCTTCAAACCCATGCTAATTTGCTCAAACCTCAGATAAATTTTCAAACCTCATAAATTTTCGTTCGGATTCATCAAACCCATCCTAATTTCATCAAACCCATCCTAATTTCTTCAAACCCATGCTAAATTGCTCAAACCTCAGGTAAATTTTCAAACCACATAAATTTTCGTTCGGTTTCATCAAACCCATCCTAATTTCGTCAAACCCATGCTAAATATGTCAAACCTCACATAAATTTTCAAACCTCACATAAATTTTCGTTCGGTTTCATCAAACCCATCCTAATTTCGTCAAACCCATGCTAAATATGTCAAACCTCACATAAATTTTCAAACCTCACATAAATTTTCGTTCGGTTTCATCAAACCCATCCTAATTTCTTCAAACCCATGCTAATTTGCTCAAACCTCAGATAAATTTTCAAACCTCATAAATTTTCGTTCGGATTCATCAAACCCATCCTAATTTCATCAAACCCATCCTAATTTCTTCAAACCCATGCTAAATTGCTCAAACCTCAGGTAAATTTTCAAACCACATAAATTTTCGTTCGGTTTCATCAAACCCATCCTAATTTCGTCAAACCCATGCTAAATATGTCAAACCTCACATAAATTTTCAAACCACATAAATTTTCGTTCGGTTTCATCAAACCCATCCTAATTTCTTCAAACCCATGCTAAATTGCGCAAACCTCACATAAATTTTCAAACCACATAAATTTTCGTTCGGTTTCATCAAACCCATCCTAATTTCTTCAAACCCATGCTAATTTGCTCAAACCTCAGATAAATTTTCAAACCTCATAAATTTTCGTTCGGATTCATCAAACCCATCCTAATTTCTTCAAACCCATGCTAAATTGCTCAAACCTCACATAAATTTTCAAACCTCATAAATTTTCGTTCGGATTCATCAAACCCATCCTAATTTCATCAAACCCATCCTAATTTCTTCAAACCCATGCTAAATTGCTCAAACCTCAGGTAAATCTTCAAACCACATAAATTTTCGTTCGGTTTCATCAAACCCATCCTAATTTCTTCAAACCCATGCTAAATTGCTCAAACCTCACATAAATTTTCAAACCTCATAAATTTTCGTTCGGATTCATCAAACCCATCCTAATTTCATCAAACCCATCCTAATTTCTTCAAACCCATGCTAAATTGCTCAAACCTCAGGTAAATTTTCAAACCACATAAATTTTCGTTCGGTTTCATCAAACCCATCCTAATTTCTTCAAACCCATGCTAAATTGCTCAAACCTCACATAAATTTTCAAACCACATAAATTTTCGTTCGGTTTCATCAAACCCATCCTAATTTCTTCAAACCCATGCTAATTTGCTCAAACCTCAGATAAATTTTCAAACCTCATAAATTTTCGTTCGGATTCATCAAACCCATCCTAATTTCATCAAACCCATCCTAATTTCTTCAAACCCATGCTAAATTGCTCAAACCTCAGGTAAATTTTCAAACCACATAAATTTTCGTTCGGTTTCATCAAACCCATCCTAATTTCGTCAAACCCATGCTAAATATGTCAAACCTCACATAAATTTTCAAACCACATAAATTTTCGTTCGGTTTCATCAAACCCATCCTAATTTCTTCAAACCCATGCTAAATTGCTCAAACCTCACATAAATTTTCAAACCACATAAATTTTCGTTCGGTTTCATCAAACCCATCCTAATTTCTTCAAACCCATGCTAATTTGCTCAAACCTCAGATAAATTTTCAAACCTCATAAATTTTCGTTCGGATTCATCAAACCCATCCTAATTTCTTCAAACCCATGCTAAATTGCTCAAACCTCACATAAATTTTCAAACCTCATAAATTTTCGTTCGGATTCATCAAACCCATCCTAATTTCATCAAACCCATCCTAATTTCTTCAAACCCATGCTAAATTGCTCAAACCTCAGGTAAATTTTCAAACCACATAAATTTTCGTTCGGTTTCATCAAACCCATTATAATTTCGTCAAACCCATGCTAAATATGTCAAACCTCACATAAATTTTCAAACCTCACATAAATTTTCGTTCGGTTTCATCAAACCCATCCTAATTTCTTCAAACCCATGCTAAATTGCTCAAACCTCACATAAATTTTCAAACCACATAAATTTTCGTTCGGTTTCATCAAACCCATCCTAATTTCTTCAAACCCATGCTAATTTGCTCAAACCTCAGATAAATTTTCAAACCTCATAAATTTTCGTTCGGATTCATCAAACCCATCCTAATTTCATCAAACCCATCCTAATTTCTTCAAACCCATGCTAAATTGCTCAAACCTCAGGTAAATTTTCAAACCACATAAATTTTCGTTCGGTTTCATCAAACCCATCCTAATTTCGTCAAACCCATCCTAATTTCTTCAAACCCATGCTAAATTGCTCAAACCTCAGGTAAATTTTCAAACCACATAAATTTTCGTTCGGTTTCATCAAACCCATCCTAATTTCGTCAAACCCATGCTAAATATGTCAAACCTCACATAAATTTTCAAACCTCACATAAATTTTCGTTCGGTTTCATCAAACCCATCCTAATTTCTTCAAACCCATGCTAAATTGCTCAAACCTCACATAAATTTTCAAACCACATAAATTTTCGTTCGGTTTCATCAAACCCATCCTAATTTCATCAAACCCATCCTAATTTCTTCAAACCCATGCTAAATTGCTCAAACCTCAGGTAAATTTTCAAACCACATAAATTTTCGTTCGGTTTCATCAAACCCATCCTAATTTCTTCAAACCCATGCTAATTTGCTCAAACCTCAGATAAATTTTCAAACCTCATAAATTTTCGTTCGGATTCATCAAACCCATCCTAATTTCATCAAACCCATCCTAATTTCTTCAAACCCATGCTAAATTGCTCAAACTTCAGGTAAATTTTCAAACCACATAAATTTTCGTTCGGTTTCATCAAACCCATCCTAATTTCGTCAAACCCATGCTAAATATGTCAAACCTCACATAAATTTTCAAACCTCACATAAATTTTCGTTCGGTTTCATCAAACCCATCCTAATTTCGTCAAACCCATGCTAAATATGTCAAACCTCACATAAATTTTCAAACCTCACATAAATTTTCGTTCGGTTTCATCAAACCCATCCTAATTTCTTCAAACCCATGCTAATTTGCTCAAACCTCAGATAAATTTTCAAACCTCATAAATTTTCGTTCGGATTCATCAAACCCATCCTAATTTCATCAAACCCATCCTAATTTCTTCAAACCCATGCTAAATTGCTCAAACCTCAGGTAAATTTTCAAACCACATAAATTTTCGTTCGGTTTCATCAAACCCATCCTAATTTCGTCAAACCCATGCTAAATATGTCAAACCTCACATAAATTTTCAAACCTCATAAATTTTCGTTCGGTTTCATCAAACCCATCCTAATTTCTTCAAACCCATGCTAAATTGCTCAAACCTCACATAAATTTTCAAACCACATAAATTTTCGTTCGGTTTCATCAAACCCATCCTAATTTCTTCAAACCCATGCTAATTTGCTCAAACCTCAGATAAATTTTCAAACCTCATAAATTTTCGTTCGGATTCATCAAACCCATCCTAATTTCTTCAAACCCATGCTAAATTGCTCAAACCTCACATAAATTTTCAAACCTCATAAATTTTCGTTCGGATTCATCAAACCCATCCTAATTTCATCAAACCCATCCTAATTTCTTCAAACCCATGCTAAATTGCTCAAACCTCAGGTAAATTTTCAAACCACATAAATTTTCGTTCGGTTTCATCAAACCCATCCTAATTTCTTCAAACCCATGCTAAATTGCTCAAACCTCACATAAATTTTCAAACCTCATAAATTTTCGTTCGGATTCATCAAACCCATCCTAATTTCATCAAACCCATCCTAATTTCTTCAAACCCATGCTAAATTGCTCAAACCTCAGGTAAATTTTCAAACCACATAAATTTTCGTTCGGTTTCATCAAATCCATCCTAATTTCTTCAAACCCATGCTAAATTGCTCAAACCTCACATAAATTTTCAAACCACATAAATTTTCGTTCGGTTTCATCAAACCCATCCTAATTTCTTCAAACCCATGCTAATTTGCTCAAACCTCAGATAAATTTTCAAACCTCATAAATTTTCGTTCGGATTCATCAAACCCATCCTAATTTCATCAAACCCATCCTAATTTCTTCAAACCCATGCTAAATTGCTCAAACCTCAGGTAAATTTTCAAACCACATAAATTTTCGTTCGGTTTCATCAAACCCATCCTAATTTCGTCAAACCCATGCTAAATATGTCAAACCTCACATAAATTTTCAAACCACATAAATTTTCGTTCGGTTTCATCAAACCCATCCTAATTTCTTCAAACCCATGCTAAATTGCTCAAACCTCACATAAATTTTCAAACCTCATACATTTTCGTTCGGATTCATCAAACCCATCCTAATTTCATCAAACCCATCCTAATTTCTTCAAACCCATGCTAAATTGCTCAAACCTCAGGTAAATTTTCAAACCACATAAATTTTCGTTCGGTTTCATCAAACCCATCCTAATTTCGTCAAACCCATGCTAAATATGTCAAACCTCACATAAATTTTCAAACCTCACATAAATTTTCGTTCGGTTTCATCAAACCCATCCTAATTTCTTCAAACCCATGCTAAATTGCTCAAACCTCACATAAATTTTCAAACCACATAAATTTTCGTTCGGTTTCATCAAACCCATCCTAATTTCTTCAAACCCATGCTAATTTGCTCAAACCTCAGATAAATTTTCAAACCTCATAAATTTTCGTTCGGATTCATCAAACCCATCCTAATTTCATCAAACCCATCCTAATTTCTTCAAACCCATGCTAAATTGCTCAAACCTCAGGTAAATTTTCAAACCACATAAATTTTCGTTCGGTTTCATCAAACCCATCCTAATTTCGTCAAACCCATGCTAAATATGTCAAACCTCACATAAATTTTCAAACCACATAAATTTTCGTTCGGTTTCATCAAACCCATCCTAATTTCGTCAAACCCATGCTAAATATGTCAAACCTCACATAAATTTTCAAACCACATAAATTTTCGTTCGGTTTCATCAAACCCATCCTAATTTCTTCAAACCCATGCTAATTTGCTCAAACCTCAGATAAATTTTCAAACCTCATAAATTTTCGTTCGGATTCATCAAACCCATCCTAATTTCGTCAAACCCATGCTAATTTTGTCAAACCTCACATAAATTTTCAAACCTCACATAAATTTTCGTTCGGTTTCATCAAACCCATCCTAATTTCTTCAAACCCATGCTAAATTGTTCAAACCTCACATAAATTTTCAAACCACATAAATTTTCGTTCGGTTACCACATACATTTTCGTTCGGTTTCATCAAACCCATCCTAATTTCGTCAAACCCATGCTAAATATGTCAAACCTCACATAAATTTTCAAACCTCACATAAATTTTCGTTCGGTTTCATCAAACCCATCCTAATTTCTTCAAACCCATGCTAAATTGCTCAAACCTCACATAAATTTTCAAACCACATAAATTTTCGTTCGGTTTCATCAAACCCATCCTAATTTCATCAAACCCATCCTAATTTCTTCAAACCCATGCTAAATTGCTCAAACCTCAGGTAAATTTTCAAACCACATAAATTTTCGTTCGGTTTCATCAAACCCATCCTAATTTCGTCAAACCCATGCTAAATATGTCAAACCTCACATAAATTTTCAAACCTCACATAAATTTTCGTTCGGTTTCATCAAACCCATCCTAATTTCTTCAAACCCATGCTAAATTGCTCAAACCTCACATAAATTTTCAAACCACATAAATTTTCGTTCGGTTTCATCAAACCCATCCTAATTTCTTCAAACCCATGCTAAATTGCTCAAACCTCACATAAATTTTCAAACCACATAAATTTTCGTTCGGTTTCATCAAACCCATCCTAATTTCTTCAAACCCATGCTAATTTGCTCAAACCTCAGATAAATTTTCAAACCTCATAAATTTTCGTTCGGATTCATCAAACCCATCCTAATTTCATCAAACCCATCCTAATTTCTTCAAACCCATGCTAAATTGCTCAAACCTCAGGTAAATTTTCAAACCACATAAATTTTCGTTCGGTTTCATCAAACCCATCCTAATTTCGTCAAACCCATGCTAAATATGTCAAACCTCACATAAATTTTCAAACCACATAAATTTTCGTTCGGTTTCATCAAACCCATCCTAATTTCTTCAAACCCATGCTAAATTGCTCAAACCTCACATAAATTTTCAAACCACATAAATTTTCGTTCGGTTTCATCAAACCCATCCTAATTTCTTCAAACCCATGCTAAATTGCTCAAACCTCACATAAATTTTCAAACCTCATAAATTTTCGTTCGGATTCATCAAACCCATCCTAATTTCATCAAACCCATCCTAATTTCTTCAAACCCATGCTAAATTGCTCAAACCTCAGGTAAATTTTCAAACCACATAAATTTTCGTTCGGTTTCATCAAACCCATCCTAATTTCGTCAAACCCATGCTAAATATGTCAAACCTCACATAAATTTTCAAACCTCACATAAATTTTCGTTCGGTTTCATCAAACCCATCCTAATTTCTTCAAACCCATGCTAAATTGCTCAAACCTCACATAAATTTTCAAACCACATAAATTTTCGTTCGGTTTCATCAAACCCATCCTAATTTCATCAAACCCATCCTAATTTCTTCAAACCCATGCTAAATTGCTCAAACCTCAGGTAAATTTTCAAACCACATAAATTTTCGTTCGGTTTCATCAAACCCATCCTAATTTCGTCAAACCCATGCTAAATATGTCAAACCTCACATAAATTTTCAAACCTCACATAAATTTTCGTTCGGTTTCATCAAACCCATCCTAATTTCGTCAAACCCATGCTAAATATGTCAAACCTCACATAAATTTTCAAACCTCACATAAATTTTCGTTCGGTTTCATCAAACCCATCCTAATTTCTTCAAACCCATGCTAAATTGCTCAAACCTCACATAAATTTTCAAACCACATAAATTTTCGTTCGGTTTCATCAAACCCATCCTAATTTCATCAAACCCATCCTAATTTCTTCAAACCCATGCTAAATTGCTCAAACCTCAGGTAAATTTTCAAACCACATAAATTTTCGTTCGGTTTCATCAAACCCATCCTAATTTCTTCAAACCCATGCTAATTTGCTCAAACCTCAGATAAATTTTCAAACCTCATAAATTTTCGTTCGGATTCATCAAACCCATCCTAATTTCATCAAACCCATCCTAATTTCTTCAAACCCATGCTAAATTGCTCAAACCTCAGGTAAATTTTCAAACCACATAAATTTTCGTTCGGTTTCATCAAACCCATCCTAATTTCTTCAAACCCATGCTAAATTGCTCAAACCTCACATAAATTTTCAAACCACATAAATTTTCGTTCGGTTTCATCAAACCCATCCTAATTTCTTCAAACCCATGCTAATTTGCTCAAACCTCAGATAAATTTTCAAACCTCATAAATTTTCGTTCGGATTCATCAAACCCATCCTAATTTCTTCAAACCCATGCTAAATTGCTCAAACCTCACATAAATTTTCAAACCTCATAAATTTTCGTTCGGATTCATCAAACCCATCCTAATTTCATCAAACCCATCCTAATTTCTTCAAACCCATGCTAAATTGCTCAAACCTCAGGTAAATTTTCAAACCACATAAATTTTCGTTCGGTTTCATCAAACCCATCCTAATTTCGTCAAACCCATGCTAAATATGTCAAACCTCACATAAATTTTCAAACCTCACATAAATTTTCGTTCGGTTTCATCAAACCCATCCTAATTTCTTCAAACCCATGCTAAATTGCTCAAACCTCACATAAATTTTCAAACCACATAAATTTTCGTTCGGTTTCATCAAACCCATCCTAATTTCGTCAAACCCATCCTAATTTCTTCAAACCCATGCTAAATTGCTCAAACCTCAGGTAAATTTTCAAACCACATAAATTTTCGTTCGGTTTCATCAAACCCATCCTAATTTCGTCAAACCCATGCTAAATATGTCAAACCTCACATAAATTTTCAAACCTCACATAAATTTTCGTTCGGTTTCATCAAACCCATCCTAATTTCGTCAAACCCATGCTAAATATGTCAAACCTCACATAAATTTTCAAACCTCACATAAATTTTCGTTCGGTTTCATCAAACCCATCCTAATTTCTTCAAACCCATGCTAAATTGCTCAAACCTCACATAAATTTTCAAACCACATAAATTTTCGTTCGGTTTCATCAAACCCATCCTAATTTCATCAAACCCATCCTAATTTCTTCAAACCCATGCTAAATTGCTCAAACCTCAGGTAAATTTTCAAACCACATAAATTTTCGTTCGGTTTCATCAAACCCATCCTAATTTCTTCAAACCCATGCTAATTTGCTCAAACCTCAGATAAATTTTCAAACCTCATAAATTTTCGTTCGGATTCATCAAACCCATCCTAATTTCATCAAACCCATCCTAATTTCTTCAAACCCATGCTAAATTGCTCAAACCTCAGGTAAATTTTCAAACCACATAAATTTTCGTTCGGTTTCATCAAACCCATCCTAATTTCTTCAAACCCATGCTAAATTGCTCAAACCTCACATAAATTTTCAAACCACATAAATTTTCGTTCGGTTTCATCAAACCCATCCTAATTTCTTCAAACCCATGCTAATTTGCTCAAACCTCAGATAAATTTTCAAACCTCATAAATTTTCGTTCGGATTCATCAAACCCATCCTAATTTCTTCAAACCCATGCTAAATTGCTCAAACCTCACATAAATTTTCAAACCTCATAAATTTTCGTTCGGATTCATCAAACCCATCCTAATTTCATCAAACCCATCCTAATTTCTTCAAACCCATGCTAAATTGCTCAAACCTCAGGTAAATTTTCAAACCACATAAATTTTCGTTCGGTTTCATCAAACCCATCCTAATTTCGTCAAACCCATGCTAAATATGTCAAACCTCACATAAATTTTCAAACCTCACATAAATTTTCGTTCGGTTTCATCAAACCCATCCTAATTTCTTCAAACCCATGCTAAATTGCTCAAACCTCACATAAATTTTCAAACCACATAAATTTTCGTTCGGTTTCATCAAACCCATCCTAATTTCATCAAACCCATCCTAATTTCTTCAAACCCATGCTAAATTGCTCAAACCTCAGGTAAATTTTCAAACCACATAAATTTTCGTTCGGTTTCATCAAACCCATCCTAATTTCGTCAAACCCATGCTAAATATGTCAAACCTCACATAAATTTTCAAACCTCACATAAATTTTCGTTCGGTTTCATCAAACCCATCCTAATTTCGTCAAACCCATGCTAAATATGTCAAACCTCACATAAATTTTCAAACCACATAAATTTTCGTTCGGTTTCATCAAACCCATCCTAATTTCATCAAACCCATCCTAATTTCTTCAAACCCATGCTAAATTGCTCAAACCTCAGGTAAATTTTCAAACCACATAAATTTTCGTTCGGTTTCATCAAACCCATCCTAATTTCGTCAAACCCATGCTAAATATGTCAAACCTCACATAAATTTTCAAACCTCACATAAATTTTCGTTCGGTTTCATCAAACCCATCCTAATTTCTTCAAACCCATGCTAAATTGCTCAAACCTCACATAAATTTTCAAACCACATAAATTTTCGTTCGGTTTCATCAAACCCATCCTAATTTCTTCAAACCCATGCTAATTTGCTCAAACCTCAGATAAATTTTCAAACCTCATAAATTTTCGTTCGGATTCATCAAACCCATCCTAATTTCTTCAAACCCATGCTAAATTGCTCAAACCTCAGGTAAATTTTCAAACCACATAAATTTTCGTTCGGTTTCATCAAACCCATCCTAATTTCTTCAAACCCATGCTAATTTGCTCAAACCTCAGATAAATTTTCAAACCTCATAAATTTTCGTTCGGATTCATCAAACCCATCCTAATTTCATCAAACCCATCCTAATTTCTTCAAACCCATGCTAAATTGCTCAAACCTCAGGTAAATTTTCAAACCACATAAATTTTCGTTCGGTTTCATCAAACCCATCCTAATTTCGTCAAACCCATGCTAAATATGTCAAACCTCACATAAATTTTCAAACCTCACATAAATTTTCGTTCGGTTTCATCAAACCCATCCTAAATTCGTCAAACCCATGCTAAATATGTCAAACCTCACATAAATTTTCAAACCTCACATAAATTTTCGTTCGGTTTCATCAAACCCATCCTAATTTCTTCAAACCCATGCTAATTTGCTCAAACCTCAGATAAATTTTCAAACCTCATAAATTTTCGTTCGGATTCATCAAACCCATCCTAATTTCATCAAACCCATCCTAATTTCTTCAAACCCATGCTAAATTGCTCAAACCTCAGGTAAATTTTCAAACCACATAAATTTTCGTTCGGTTTCATCAAACCCATCCTAATTTCGTCAAACCCATGCTAAATATGTCAAACCTCACATAAATTTTCAAACCACATAAATTTTCGTTCGGTTTCATCAAACCCATCCTAATTTCTTCAAACCCATGCTAAATTGCTCAAACCTCACATAAATTTTCAAACCACATAAATTTTCGTTCGGTTTCATCAAACCCATCCTAATTTCTTCAAACCCATGCTAATTTGCTCAAACCTCAGATAAATTTTCAAACCTCATAAATTTTCGTTCGGATTCATCAAACCCATCCTAATTTCTTCAAACCCATGCTAAATTGCTCAAACCTCACATAAATTTTCAAACCTCATAAATTTTCGTTCGGATTCATCAAGCCCATCCTAATTTCATCAAACCCATCCTAATTTCTTCAAACCCATGCTAAATTGCTCAAACCTCAGGTAAATTTTCAAACCACATAAATTTTCGTTCGGTTTCATCAAACCCATCCTAATTTCGTCAAACCCATGCTAAATATGTCAAACCTCACATAAATTTTCAAACCTCACATAAATTTTCGTTCGGTTTCATCAAACCCATCCTAATTTCTTCAAACCCATGCTAAATTGCTCAAACCTCACATAAATTTTCAAACCACATAAATTTTCGTTCGGTTTCATCAAACCCATCCTAATTTCATCAAACCCATCCTAATTTCTTCAAACCCATGCTAATTTGCTCAAACCTCAGATAAATTTTCAAACCTCATAAATTTTCGTTCGGATTCATCAAACCCATCCTAATTTCTTCAAACCCATGCTAAATTGCTCAAACCTCACATAAATTTTCAAACCTCATAAATTTTCGTTCGGATTCATCAAACCCATCCTAATTTCATCAAACCCATCCTAATTTCTTCAAACCCATGCTAAATTGCTCAAACCTCAGGCAAATTTTCAAACCACATAAATTTTCGTTCGGTTTCATCAAACCCATCCTAATTTCGTCAAACCCATGCTAAATATGTCAAACCTCACATAAATTTTCAAACCTCACATAAATTTTCGTTCGGTTTCATCAAACCCATCCTAATTTCTTCAAACCCATGCTAAATTGCTCAAACCTCACATAAATTTTCAAACCACATAAATTTTCGTTCGGTTTCATCAAACCCATCCTAATTTCATCAAACCCATCCTAATTTCTTCAAACCCATGCTAAATTGCTCAAACCTCAGGTAAATTTTCAAACCACATAAATTTTCGTTCGGTTTCATCAAACCCATCCTAATTTCTTCAAACCCATGCTAATTTGCTCAAACCTCAGATAAATTTTCAAACCTCATAAATTTTCGTTCGGATTCATCAAACCCATCCTAATTTCATCAAACCCATCCTAATTTCTTCAAACCCATGCTAAATTGCTCAAACCTCAGGTAAATTTTCAAACCACATAAATTTTCGTTCGGTTTCATCAAACCCATCCTAATTTCGTCAAACCCATGCTAAATATGTCAAACCTCACATAAATTTTCAAACCTCACATAAATTTTCGTTCGGTTTCATCAAACCCATCCTAATGTCTTCAAACCCATGCTAAATTGCTCAAACCTCACATAAATTTTCAAACCACATAAATTTTCGTTCGGTTTCATCAAACCCATCCTAATTTCATCAAACCCGTCCTAATTTCTTCAAACCCATGCTAAATTGCTCAAACCTCAGGTAAATTTTCAAACCACATAAATTTTCGTTCGGTTTCATCAAACCCATCCTAATTTCGTCAAACCCATGCTAAATATGTCAAACCTCACATAAATTTTCAAACCTCACATAAATTTTCGTTCGGTTTTATCAAACCCATCCTAATTTCGTCAAACCCATGCTAAATATGTCAAACCTCACATAAATTTTCAAACCTCACATAAATTTTCGTTCGGTTTCATCAAACCCATCCTAATTTCTTCAAACCCATGCTAAATTGCTCAAACCTCACATAAATTTTCAAACCACATAAATTTTCGTTCGGTTTCATCAAACCCATCCTAATTTCATCAAACCCATCCTAATTTCTTCAAACCCATGCTAAATTGCTCAAACCTCAGGTAAATTTTCAAACCACATAAATTTTCGTTCGGTTTCATCAAACCCATCCTAATTTCTTCAAACCCATGCTAATTTGCTCAAACCTCAGATAAATTTTCAAACCTCATAAATTTTCGTTCGGATTCATCAAACCCATCCTAATTTCATCAAACCCATCCTAATTTCTTCAAACCCATGCTAAATTGCTCAAACCTCAGGTAAATTTTCAAACCACATAAATTTTCGTTCGGTTTCATCAAACCCATCCTAATTTCGTCAAACCCATGCTAAATATGTCAAACCTCACATAAATTTTCAAACCTCACATAAATTTTCGTTCGGTTTCATCAAACCCATCCTAATTTCTTCAAACCCATGCTAATTTGCTCAAACCTCAGATAAATTTTCAAACCTCATAAATTTTCGTTCGGATTCATCAAACCCATCCTAATTTCATCAAACCCATCCTAATTTCTTCAAACCCATGCTAAATTGCTCAAACCTCAGGTAAATTTTCAAACCACATAAATTTTCGTTCGGTTTCATCAAACCCATCCTAATTTCGTCAAACCCATGCTAAATATGTCAAACCTCACATAAATTTTCAAACCACATAAATTTTCGTTCGGTTTCATCAAACCCATCCTAATTTCTTCAAACCCATGCTAAATTGCTCAAACCTCACATAAATTTTCAAACCACATAAATTTTCGTTCGGTTTCATCAAACCCATCCTAATTTCTTCAAACCCATGCTAATTTGCTCAAACCTCAGATAAATTTTCAAACCTCATAAATTTTCGTTCGGATTCATCAAACCCATCCTAATTTCTTCAAACCCATGCTAAATTGCTCAAACCTCACATAAATTTTCAAACCTCATAAATTTTCGTTCGGATTCATCAAACCCATCCTAATTTCATCAAACCCATCCTAATTTCTTCAAACCCATGCTAAATTGCTCAAACCTCAGGTAAATTTTCAAACCACATAAATTTTCGTTCGGTTTCATCAAACCCATCCTAATTTCGTCAAACCCATGCTAAATATGTCAAACCTCACATAAATTTTCAAACCTCACATAAATTTTCGTTCGGTTTCATCAAACCCATCCTAATTTCTTCAAACCCATGCTAAATTGCTCAAACCTCACATAAATTTTCAAACCACATAAATTTTCGTTCGGTTTCATCAAACCCATCCTAATTTCATCAAACCCATCCTAATTTCTTCAAACCCATGCTAAATTGCTCAAACCTCAGGTAAATTTTCAAACCACATAAATTTTCGTTCGGTTTCATCAAACCCATCCTAATTTCTTCAAACCCATGCTAAATTGCTCAAACCTCACATAAATTTTCAAACCACATAAATTTTCGTTCGGTTTCATCAAACCCATCCTAATTTCATCAAACCCATCCTAATTTCTTCAAACCCATGCTAAATTGCTCAAACCTCAGGTAAATTTTCAAACCACATAAATTTTCGTTCGGTTTCATCAAACCCATCCTAATTTCGTCAAACCCATGCTAAATATGTCAAACCTCACATAAATTTTCAAACCTCACATAAATTTTCGTTCGGTTTCATCAAACCCATCCTAATTTCGTCAAACCCATGCTAAATATGTCAAACCTCACATAAATTTTCAAACCTCACATAAATTTTCGTTCGGTTTCATCAAACCCATCCTAATTTCTTCAAACCCATGCTAAATTGCTCAAACCTCACATAAATTTTCAAACCACATAAATTTTCGTTCGGTTTCATCAAACCCATCCTAATTTCATCAAACCCATCCTAATTTCTTCAAACCCATGCTAAATTGCTCAAACCTCAGGTAAATTTTCAAACCACATAAATTTTCGTTCGGTTTCATCAAACCCATCCTAATTTCTTCAAACCCATGCTAATTTGCTCAAACCTCAGATAAATTTTCAAACCTCATAAATTTTCGTTCGGATTCATCAAACCCATCCTAATTTCATCAAACCCATCCTAATTTCTTCAAACCCATGCTAAATTGCTCAAACCTCAGGTAAATTTTCAAACCACATAAATTTTCGTTCGGTTTCATCAAACCCATCCTAATTTCTTCAAACCCATGCTAAATTGCTCAAACCTCACATAAATTTTCAAACCACATAAATTTTCGTTCGGTTTCATCAAACCCATCCTAATTTCTTCAAACCCATGCTAATTTGCTCAAACCTCAGATAAATTTTCAAACCTCATAAATTTTCGTTCGGATTCATCAAACCCATCCTAATTTCTTCAAACCCATGCTAAATTGCTCAAACCTCACATAAATTTTCAAACCTCATAAATTTTCGTTCGGATTCATCAAACCCATCCTAATTTCATCAAACCCATCCTAATTTCTTCAAACCCATGCTAAATTGCTCAAACCTCAGGTAAATTTTCAAACCACATAAATTTTCGTTCGGTTTCATCAAACCCATCCTAATTTCGTCAAACCCATGCTAAATATGTCAAACCTCACATAAATTTTCAAACCTCACATAAATTTTCGTTCGGTTTCATCAAACCCATCCTAATTTCTTCAAACCCATGCTAAATTGCTCAAACCTCACATAAATTTTCAAACCACATAAATTTTCGTTCGGTTTCATCAAACCCATCCTAATTTCATCAAACCCATCCTAATTTCTTCAAACCCATGCTAAATTGCTCAAACCTCAGGTAAATTTTCAAACCACATAAATTTTCGTTCGGTTTCATCAAACCCATCCTAATTTCGTCAAACCCATGCTAAATATGTCAAACCTCACATAAATTTTCAAACCTCACATAAATTTTCGTTCGGTTTCATCAAACCCATCCTAATTTCGTCAAACCCATGCTAAATATGTCAAACCTCACATAAATTTTCAAACCTCACATAAATTTTCGTTCGGTTTCATCAAACCCATCCTAATTTCTTCAAACCCATGCTAAATTGCTCAAACCTCACATAAATTTTCAAACCACATAAATTTTCGTTCGGTTTCATCAAACCCATCCTAATTTCATCAAACCCATCCTAATTTCTTCAAACCCATGCTAAATTGCTCAAACCTCAGGTAAATTTTCAAACCACATAAATTTTCGTTCGGTTTCATCAAACCCATCCTAATTTCTTCAAACCCATGCTAATTTGCTCAAACCTCAGATAAATTTTCAAACCTCATAAATTTTCGTTCGGATTCATCAAACCCATCCTAATTTCATCAAACCCATCCTAATTTCTTCAAACCCATGCTAAATTGCTCAAACCTCAGGTAAATTTTCAAACCACATAAATTTTCGTTCGGTTTCATCAAACCCATCCTAATTTCTTCAAACCCATGCTAAATTGCTCAAACCTCACATAAATTTTCAAACCACATAAATTTTCGTTCGGTTTCATCAAACCCATCCTAATTTCTTCAAACCCATGCTAATTTGCTCAAACCTCAGATAAATTTTCAAACCTCATAAATTTTCGTTCGGATTCATCAAACCCATCCTAATTTCTTCAAACCCATGCTAAATTGCTCAAACCTCACATAAATTTTCAAACCTCATAAATTTTCGTTCGGATTCATCAAACCCATCCTAATTTCATCAAACCCATCCTAATTTCTTCAAACCCATGCTAAATTGCTCAAACCTCAGGTAAATTTTCAAACCACATAAATTTTCGTTCGGTTTCATCAAACCCATCCTAATTTCGTCAAACCCATGCTAAATATGTCAAACCTCACATAAATTTTCGAACCTCACATAAATTTTCGTTCGGTTTCATCAAACCCATCCTAATTTCTTCAAACCCATGCTAAATTGCTCAAACCTCACATAAATTTTCAAACCACATAAATTTTCGTTCGGTTTCATCAAACCCATCCTAATTTCATCAAACCCATCCTAATTTCTTCAAACCCATGCTAATTTGCTCAAACCTCAGATAAATTTTCAAACCTCATAAATTTTCGTTCGGATTCATCAAACCCATCCTAATTTCTTCAAACCCATGCTAAATTGCTCAAACCTCACATAAATTTTCAAACCTCATAAATTTTCGTTCGGATTCATCAAACCCATCCTAATTTCATCAAACCCATCCTAATTTCTTCAAACCCATGCTAAATTGCTCAAACCTCAGGTAAATTTTCAAACCACATAAATTTTCGTTCGGTTTCATCAAACCCATCCTAATTTCGTCAAACCCATGCTAAATATGTCAAACCTCACATAAATTTTCAAACCTCACATAAATTTTCGTTCGGTTTCATCAAACCCATCCTAATTTCTTCAAACCCATGCTAAATTGCTCAAACCTCACATAAATTTTCAAACCACATAAATTTTCGTTCGGTTTCATCAAACCCATCCTAATTTCATCAAACCCATCCTAATTTCTTCAAACCCATGCTAAATTGCTCAAACCTCAGGTAAATTTTCAAACCACATAAATTTTCGTTCGGTTTCATCAAACCCATCCTAATTTCGTCAAACCCATGCTAAATATGTCAAACCTCACATAAATTTTCAAACCTCACATAAATTTTCGTTCGGTTTCATCAAACCCATCCTAATTTCTTCAAACCCATGCTAAATTGCTCAAACCTCACATAAATTTTCAAACCACATAAATTTTCGTTCGGTTTCATCAAACCCATCCTAATTTCATCAAACCCATCCTAATTTCTTCAAACCCATGCTAAATTGCTCAAACCTCAGGTAAATTTTCAAACCACATAAATTTTCGTTCGGTTTCATCAAACCCATCCTAATTTCTTCAAACCCATGCTAATTTGCTCAAACCTCAGATAAATTTTCAAACCTCATAAATTTTCGTTCGGATTCATCAAACCCATCCTAATTTCATCAAACCCATCCTAATTTCTTCAAACCCATGCTAAATTGCTCAAACCTCAGGTAAATTTTCAAACCACATAAATTTTCGTTCGGTTTCATCAAACCCATCCTAATTTCGTCAAACCCATGCTAAATATGTCAAACCTCACATAAATTTTCAAACCTCACATAAATTTTCGTTCGGTTTCATCAAACCCATCCTAATTTCGTCAAACCCATGCTAAATATGTCAAACCTCACATAAATTTTCAAACCTCACATAAATTTTCGTTCGGTTTCATCAAACCCATCCTAATTTCGTCAAACCCATGCTAAATATGTCAAACCTCACATAAATTTTCAAACCTCACATAAATTTTCGTTCGGTTTCATCAAACCCATCCTAATTTCTTCAAACCCATGCTAAATTGCTCAAACCTCACATAAATTTTCAAACCACATAAATTTTCGTTCGGTTTCATCAAACCCATCCTAATTTCATCAAACCCATCCTAATTTCTTCAAACCCATGCTAAATTGCTCAAACCTCAGGTAAATTTTCAAACCACATAAATTTTCGTTCGGTTTCATCAAACCCATCCTAATTTCTTCAAACCCATGCTAATTTGCTCAAACCTCAGATAAATTTTCAAACCTCATAAATTTTCGTTCGGATTCATCAAACCCATCCTAATTTCATCAAACCCATCCTAATTTCTTCAAACCCATGCTAAATTGCTCAAACCTCAGGTAAATTTTCAAACCACATAAATTTTCGTTCGGTTTCATCAAACCCATCCTAATTTCTTCAAACCCATGCTAAATTGCTCAAACCTCACATAAATTTTCAAACCACATAAATTTTCATTCGGTTTCATCAAACCCATCCTAATTTCTTCAAACCCATGCTAATTTGCTCAAACCTCAGATAAATTTTCAAACCTCATAAATTTTCGTTCGGATTCATCAAACCCATCCTAATTTCTTCAAACCCATGCTAAATTGCTCAAACCTCACATAAATTTTCAAACCTCATAAATTTTCGTTCGGATTCATCAAACCCATCCTAATTTCATCAAACCCATCCTAATTTCTTCAAACCCATGCTAAATTGCTCAAACCTCAGGTAAATTTTCAAACCACATAAATTTTCGTTCGGTTTCATCAAACCCATCCTAATTTCGTCAAACCCATGCTAAATATGTCAAACCTCACATAAATTTTCAAACCTCACATAAATTTTCGTTCGGTTTCATCAAACCCATCCTAATTTCTTCAAACCCATGCTAAATTGCTCAAACCTCACATAAATTTTCAAACCACATAAATTTTCGTTCGGTTTCATCAAACCCATCCTAATTTCATCAAACCCATCCTAATTTCTTCAAACCCATGCTAAATTGCTCAAACCTCAGGTAAATTTTCAAACCACATAAATTTTCGTTCGGTTTCATCAAACCCATCCTAATTTCGTCAAACCCATGCTAAATATGTCAAACCTCACATAAATTTTCAAACCTCACATAAATTTTCGTTCGGTTTCATCAAACCCATCCTAATTTCGTCAAACCCATGCTAAATATGTCAAACCTCACATAAATTTTCAAACCACATAAATTTTCGTTCGGTTTCATCAAACCCATCCTAATTTCATCAAACCCATCCTAATTTCTTCAAACCCATGCTAAATTGCTCAAACCTCAGGTAAATTTTCAAACCACATAAATTTTCGTTCGGTTTCATCAAACCCATCCTAATTTCGTCAAACCCATGCTAAATATGTCAAACCTCACATAAATTTTCAAACCTCACATAAATTTTCGTTCGGTTTCATCAAACCCATCCTAATTTCTTCAAACCCATGCTAAATTGCTCAATCCTCACATAAATTTTCAAACCACATAAATTTTCGTTCGGTTTCATCAAACCCATCCTAATTTCTTCAAACCCATGCTAATTTGCTCAAACCTCAGATAAATTTTCAAACCTCATAAATTTTCGTTCGGATTCATCAAACCCATCCTAATTTCTTCAAACCCATGCTAAATTGCTCAAACCTCAGGTAAATTTTCAAACCACATAAATTTTCGTTCGGTTTCATCAAACCCATCCTAATTTCTTCAAACCCATGCTAATTTGCTCAAACCTCAGATAAATTTTCAAACCTCATAAATTTTCGTTCGGATTCATCAAACCCATCCTAATTTCATCAAACCCATCCTAATTTCTTCAAACCCATGCTAAATTGCTCAAACCTCAGGTAAATTTTCAAACCACATAAATTTTCGTTCGGTTTCATCAAACCCATCCTAATTTCGTCAAACCCATGCTAAATATGTCAAACCTCACATAAATTTTCAAACCTCACATAAATTTTCGTTCGGTTTCATCAAACCCATCCTAAATTCATCAAACCCATGCTAAATATGTCAAACCTCACATAAATTTTCAAACCTCACATAAATTTTCGTTCGGTTTCATCAAACCCATCCTAATTTCTTCAAACCCATGCTAATTTGCTCAAACCTCAGATAAATTTTCAAACCTCATAAATTTTCGTTCGGATTCATCAAACCCATCCTAATTTCATCAAACCCATCCTAATTTCTTCAAACCCATGCTAAATTGCTCAAACCTCAGGTAAATTTTCAAACCACATAAATTTTCGTTCGGTTTCATCAAACCCATCCTAATTTCGTCAAACCCATGCTAAATATGTCAAACCTCACATAAATTTTCAAACCACATAAATTTTCGTTCGGTTTCATCAAACCCATCCTAATTTCTTCAAACCCATGCTAAATTGCTCAAACCTCACATAAATTTTCAAACCACATAAATTTTCGTTCGGTTTCATCAAACCCATCCTAATTTCTTCAAACCCATGCTAATTTGCTCAAACCTCAGATAAATTTTCAAACCTCATAAATTTTCGTTCGGATTCATCAAACCCATCCTAATTTCTTCAAACCCATGCTAAATTGCTCAAACCTCACATAAATTTTCAAACCTCATAAATTTTCGTTCGGATTCATCAAGCCCATCCTAATTTCATCAAACCCATCCTAATTTCTTCAAACCCATGCTAAATTGCTCAAACCTCAGGTAAATTTTCAAACCACATAAATTTTCGTTCGGTTTCATCAAACCCATCCTAATTTCGTCAAACCCATGCTAAATATGTCAAACCTCACATAAATTTTCAAACCTCACATAAATTTTCGTTCGGTTTCATCAAACCCATCCTAATTTCTTCAAACCCATGCTAAATTGCTCAAACCTCACATAAATTTTCAAACCACATAAATTTTCGTTCGGTTTCATCAAACCCATCCTAATTTCATCAAACCCATCCTAATTTCTTCAAACCCATGCTAATTTGCTCAAACCTCAGATAAATTTTCAAACCTCATAAATTTTCGTTCGGATTCATCAAACCCATCCTAATTTCTTCAAACCCATGCTAAATTGCTCAAACCTCACATAAATTTTCAAACCTCATAAATTTTCGTTCGGATTCATCAAACCCATCCTAATTTCATCAAACCCATCCTAATTTCTTCAAACCCATGCTAAATTGCTCAAACCTCAGGCAAATTTTCAAACCACATAAATTTTCGTTCGGTTTCATCAAACCCATCCTAATTTCGTCAAACCCATGCTAAATATGTCAAACCTCACATAAATTTTCAAACCTCACATAAATTTTCGTTCGGTTTCATCAAACCCATCCTAATTTCTTCAAACCCATGCTAAATTGCTCAAACCTCACATAAATTTTCAAACCACATAAATTTTCGTTCGGTTTCATCAAACCCATCCTAATTTCATCAAACCCATCCTAATTTCTTCAAACCCATGCTAAATTGCTCAAACCTCAGGTAAATTTTCAAACCACATAAATTTTCGTTCGGTTTCATCAAACCCATCCTAATTTCTTCAAACCCATGCTAATTTGCTCAAACCTCAGATAAATTTTCAAACCTCATAAATTTTCGTTCGGATTCATCAAACCCATCCTAATTTCATCAAACCCATCCTAATTTCTTCAAACCCATGCTAAATTGCTCAAACCTCAGGTAAATTTTCAAACCACATAAATTTTCGTTCGGTTTCATCAAACCCATCCTAATTTCGTCAAACCCATGCTAAATATGTCAAACCTCACATAAATTTTCAAACCTCACATAAATTTTCGTTCGGTTTCATCAAACCCATCCTAATGTCTTCAAACCCATGCTAAATTGCTCAAACCTCACATAAATTTTCAAACCACATAAATTTTCGTTCGGTTTCATCAAACCCATCCTAATTTCATCAAACCCGTCCTAATTTCTTCAAACCCATGCTAAATTGCTCAAACCTCAGGTAAATTTTCAAACCACATAAATTTTCGTTCGGTTTCATCAAACCCATCCTAATTTCGTCAAACCCATGCTAAATATGTCAAACCTCACATAAATTTTCAAACCTCACATAAATTTTCGTTCGGTTTTATCAAACCCATCCTAATTTCGTCAAACCCATGCTAAATATGTCAAACCTCACATAAATTTTCAAACCTCACATAAATTTTCGTTCGGTTTCATCAAACCCATCCTAATTTCTTCAAACCCATGCTAAATTGCTCAAACCTCACATAAATTTTCAAACCACATAAATTTTCGTTCGGTTTCATCAAACCCATCCTAATTTCATCAAACCCATCCTAATTTCTTCAAACCCATGCTAAATTGCTCAAACCTCAGGTAAATTTTCAAACCACATAAATTTTCGTTCGGTTTCATCAAACCCATCCTAATTTCTTCAAACCCATGCTAATTTGCTCAAACCTCAGATAAATTTTCAAACCTCATAAATTTTCGTTCGGATTCATCAAACCCATCCTAATTTCATCAAACCCATCCTAATTTCTTCAAACCCATGCTAAATTGCTCAAACCTCAGGTAAATTTTCAAACCACATAAATTTTCGTTCGGTTTCATCAAACCCATCCTAATTTCGTCAAACCCATGCTAAATATGTCAAACCTCACATAAATTTTCAAACCTCACATAAATTTTCGTTCGGTTTCATCAAACCCATCCTAATTTCTTCAAACCCATGCTAATTTGCTCAAACCTCAGATAAATTTTCAAACCTCATAAATTTTCGTTCGGATTCATCAAACCCATCCTAATTTCATCAAACCCATCCTAATTTCTTCAAACCCATGCTAAATTGCTCAAACCTCAGGTAAATTTTCAAACCACATAAATTTTCGTTCGGTTTCATCAAACCCATCCTAATTTCGTCAAACCCATGCTAAATATGTCAAACCTCACATAAATTTTCAAACCACATAAATTTTCGTTCGGTTTCATCAAACCCATCCTAATTTCTTCAAACCCATGCTAAATTGCTCAAACCTCACATAAATTTTCAAACCACATAAATTTTCGTTCGGTTTCATCAAACCCATCCTAATTTCTTCAAACCCATGCTAATTTGCTCAAACCTCAGATAAATTTTCAAACCTCATAAATTTTCGTTCGGATTCATCAAACCCATCCTAATTTCTTCAAACCCATGCTAAATTGCTCAAACCTCACATAAATTTTCAAACCTCATAAATTTTCGTTCGGATTCATCAAACCCATCCTAATTTCATCAAACCCATCCTAATTTCTTCAAACCCATGCTAAATTGCTCAAACCTCAGGTAAATTTTCAAACCACATAAATTTTCGTTCGGTTTCATCAAACCCATCCTAATTTCGTCAAACCCATGCTAAATATGTCAAACCTCACATAAATTTTCAAACCTCACATAAATTTTCGTTCGGTTTCATCAAACCCATCCTAATTTCTTCAAACCCATGCTAAATTGCTCAAACCTCACATAAATTTTCAAACCACATAAATTTTCGTTCGGTTTCATCAAACCCATCCTAATTTCATCAAACCCATCCTAATTTCTTCAAACCCATGCTAAATTGCTCAAACCTCAGGTAAATTTTCAAACCACATAAATTTTCGTTCGGTTTCATCAAACCCATCCTAATTTCTTCAAACCCATGCTAAATTGCTCAAACCTCACATAAATTTTCAAACCACATAAATTTTCGTTCGGTTTCATCAAACCCATCCTAATTTCATCAAACCCATCCTAATTTCTTCAAACCCATGCTAAATTGCTCAAACCTCAGGTAAATTTTCAAACCACATAAATTTTCGTTCGGTTTCATCAAACCCATCCTAATTTCGTCAAACCCATGCTAAATATGTCAAACCTCACATAAATTTTCAAACCTCACATAAATTTTCGTTCGGTTTCATCAAACCCATCCTAATTTCGTCAAACCCATGCTAAATATGTCAAACCTCACATAAATTTTCAAACCTCACATAAATTTTCGTTCGGTTTCATCAAACCCATCCTAATTTCTTCAAACCCATGCTAAATTGCTCAAACCTCACATAAATTTTCAAACCACATAAATTTTCGTTCGGTTTCATCAAACCCATCCTAATTTCATCAAACCCATCCTAATTTCTTCAAACCCATGCTAAATTGCTCAAACCTCAGGTAAATTTTCAAACCACATAAATTTTCGTTCGGTTTCATCAAACCCATCCTAATTTCTTCAAACCCATGCTAATTTGCTCAAACCTCAGATAAATTTTCAAACCTCATAAATTTTCGTTCGGATTCATCAAACCCATCCTAATTTCATCAAACCCATCCTAATTTCTTCAAACCCATGCTAAATTGCTCAAACCTCAGGTAAATTTTCAAACCACATAAATTTTCGTTCGGTTTCATCAAACCCATCCTAATTTCTTCAAACCCATGCTAAATTGCTCAAACCTCACATAAATTTTCAAACCACATAAATTTTCGTTCGGTTTCATCAAACCCATCCTAATTTCTTCAAACCCATGCTAATTTGCTCAAACCTCAGATAAATTTTCAAACCTCATAAATTTTCGTTCGGATTCATCAAACCCATCCTAATTTCTTCAAACCCATGCTAAATTGCTCAAACCTCACATAAATTTTCAAACCTCATAAATTTTCGTTCGGATTCATCAAACCCATCCTAATTTCATCAAACCCATCCTAATTTCTTCAAACCCATGCTAAATTGCTCAAACCTCAGGTAAATTTTCAAACCACATAAATTTTCGTTCGGTTTCATCAAACCCATCCTAATTTCGTCAAACCCATGCTAAATATGTCAAACCTCACATAAATTTTCAAACCTCACATAAATTTTCGTTCGGTTTCATCAAACCCATCCTAATTTCTTCAAACCCATGCTAAATTGCTCAAACCTCACATAAATTTTCAAACCACATAAATTTTCGTTCGGTTTCATCAAACCCATCCTAATTTCATCAAACCCATCCTAATTTCTTCAAACCCATGCTAAATTGCTCAAACCTCAGGTAAATTTTCAAACCACATAAATTTTCGTTCGGTTTCATCAAACCCATCCTAATTTCGTCAAACCCATGCTAAATATGTCAAACCTCACATAAATTTTCAAACCTCACATAAATTTTCGTTCGGTTTCATCAAACCCATCCTAATTTCGTCAAACCCATGCTAAATATGTCAAACCTCACATAAATTTTCAAACCTCACATAAATTTTCGTTCGGTTTCATCAAACCCATCCTAATTTCTTCAAACCCATGCTAAATTGCTCAAACCTCACATAAATTTTCAAACCACATAAATTTTCGTTCGGTTTCATCAAACCCATCCTAATTTCATCAAACCCATCCTAATTTCTTCAAACCCATGCTAAATTGCTCAAACCTCAGGTAAATTTTCAAACCACATAAATTTTCGTTCGGTTTCATCAAACCCATCCTAATTTCTTCAAACCCATGCTAATTTGCTCAAACCTCAGATAAATTTTCAAACCTCATAAATTTTCGTTCGGATTCATCAAACCCATCCTAATTTCATCAAACCCATCCTAATTTCTTCAAACCCATGCTAAATTGCTCAAACCTCAGGTAAATTTTCAAACCACATAAATTTTCGTTCGGTTTCATCAAACCCATCCTAATTTCTTCAAACCCATGCTAAATTGCTCAAACCTCACATAAATTTTCAAACCACATAAATTTTCGTTCGGTTTCATCAAACCCATCCTAATTTCTTCAAACCCATGCTAATTTGCTCAAACCTCAGATAAATTTTCAAACCTCATAAATTTTCGTTCGGATTCATCAAACCCATCCTAATTTCTTCAAACCCATGCTAAATTGCTCAAACCTCACATAAATTTTCAAACCTCATAAATTTTCGTTCGGATTCATCAAACCCATCCTAATTTCATCAAACCCATCCTAATTTCTTCAAACCCATGCTAAATTGCTCAAACCTCAGGTAAATTTTCAAACCACATAAATTTTCGTTCGGTTTCATCAAACCCATCCTAATTTCGTCAAACCCATGCTAAATATGTCAAACCTCACATAAATTTTCGAACCTCACATAAATTTTCGTTCGGTTTCATCAAACCCATCCTAATTTCTTCAAACCCATGCTAAATTGCTCAAACCTCACATAAATTTTCAAACCACATAAATTTTCGTTCGGTTTCATCAAACCCATCCTAATTTCATCAAACCCATCCTAATTTCTTCAAACCCATGCTAATTTGCTCAAACCTCAGATAAATTTTCAAACCTCATAAATTTTCGTTCGGATTCATCAAACCCATCCTAATTTCTTCAAACCCATGCTAAATTGCTCAAACCTCACATAAATTTTCAAACCTCATAAATTTTCGTTCGGATTCATCAAACCCATCCTAATTTCATCAAACCCATCCTAATTTCTTCAAACCCATGCTAAATTGCTCAAACCTCAGGTAAATTTTCAAACCACATAAATTTTCGTTCGGTTTCATCAAACCCATCCTAATTTCGTCAAACCCATGCTAAATATGTCAAACCTCACATAAATTTTCAAACCTCACATAAATTTTCGTTCGGTTTCATCAAACCCATCCTAATTTCTTCAAACCCATGCTAAATTGCTCAAACCTCACATAAATTTTCAAACCACATAAATTTTCGTTCGGTTTCATCAAACCCATCCTAATTTCATCAAACCCATCCTAATTTCTTCAAACCCATGCTAAATTGCTCAAACCTCAGGTAAATTTTCAAACCACATAAATTTTCGTTCGGTTTCATCAAACCCATCCTAATTTCGTCAAACCCATGCTAAATATGTCAAACCTCACATAAATTTTCAAACCTCACATAAATTTTCGTTCGGTTTCATCAAACCCATCCTAATTTCTTCAAACCCATGCTAAATTGCTCAAACCTCACATAAATTTTCAAACCACATAAATTTTCGTTCGGTTTCATCAAACCCATCCTAATTTCATCAAACCCATCCTAATTTCTTCAAACCCATGCTAAATTGCTCAAACCTCAGGTAAATTTTCAAACCACATAAATTTTCGTTCGGTTTCATCAAACCCATCCTAATTTCTTCAAACCCATGCTAATTTGCTCAAACCTCAGATAAATTTTCAAACCTCATAAATTTTCGTTCGGATTCATCAAACCCATCCTAATTTCATCAAACCCATCCTAATTTCTTCAAACCCATGCTAAATTGCTCAAACCTCAGGTAAATTTTCAAACCACATAAATTTTCGTTCGGTTTCATCAAACCCATCCTAATTTCGTCAAACCCATGCTAAATATGTCAAACCTCACATAAATTTTCAAACCTCACATAAATTTTCGTTCGGTTTCATCAAACCCATCCTAATTTCGTCAAACCCATGCTAAATATGTCAAACCTCACATAAATTTTCAAACCTCACATAAATTTTCGTTCGGTTTCATCAAACCCATCCTAATTTCTTCAAACCCATGCTAATTTGCTCAAACCTCAGATAAATTTTCAAACCTCATAAATTTTCGTTCGGATTCATCAAACCCATCCTAATTTCATCAAACCCATCCTAATTTCTTCAAACCCATGCTAAATTGCTCAAACCTCAGGTAAATTTTCAAACCACATAAATTTTCGTTCGGTTTCATCAAACCCATCCTAATTTCGTCAAACCCATGCTAAATATGTCAAACCTCACATAAATTTTCAAACCACATAAATTTTCGTTCGGTTTCATCAAACCCATCCTAATTTCTTCAAACCCATGCTAAATTGCGCAAACCTCACATAAATTTTCAAACCACATAAATTTTCGTTCGGTTTCATCAAACCCATCCTAATTTCTTCAAACCCATGCTAATTTGCTCAAACCTCAGATAAATTTTCAAACCTCATAAATTTTCGTTCGGATTCATCAAACCCATCCTAATTTCTTCAAACCCATGCTAAATTGCTCAAACCTCACATAAATTTTCAAACCTCATAAATTTTCGTTCGGATTCATCAAACCCATCCTAATTTCATCAAACCCATCCTAATTTCTTCAAACCCATGCTAAATTGCTCAAACCTCAGGTAAATCTTCAAACCACATAAATTTTCGTTCGGTTTCATCAAACCCATCCTAATTTCTTCAAACCCATGCTAAATTGCTCAAACCTCACATAAATTTTCAAACCTCATAAATTTTCGTTCGGATTCATCAAACCCATCCTAATTTCATCAAACCCATCCTAATTTCTTCAAACCCATGCTAAATTGCTCAAACCTCAGGTAAATTTTCAAACCACATAAATTTTCGTTCGGTTTCATCAAACCCATCCTAATTTCTTCAAACCCATGCTAAATTGCTCAAACCTCACATAAATTTTCAAACCACATAAATTTTCGTTCGGTTTCATCAAACCCATCCTAATTTCTTCAAACCCATGCTAATTTGCTCAAACCTCAGATAAATTTTCAAACCTCATAAATTTTCGTTCGGATTCATCAAACCCATCCTAATTTCATCAAACCCATCCTAATTTCTTCAAACCCATGCTAAATTGCTCAAACCTCAGGTAAATTTTCAAACCACATAAATTTTCGTTCGGTTTCATCAAACCCATCCTAATTTCGTCAAACCCATGCTAAATATGTCAAACCTCACATAAATTTTCAAACCACATAAATTTTCGTTCGGTTTCATCAAACCCATCCTAATTTCTTCAAACCCATGCTAAATTGCTCAAACCTCACATAAATTTTCAAACCACATAAATTTTCGTTCGGTTTCATCAAACCCATCCTAATTTCTTCAAACCCATGCTAATTTGCTCAAACCTCAGATAAATTTTCAAACCTCATAAATTTTCGTTCGGATTCATCAAACCCATCCTAATTTCTTCAAACCCATGCTAAATTGCTCAAACCTCACATAAATTTTCAAACCTCATAAATTTTCGTTCGGATTCATCAAACCCATCCTAATTTCATCAAACCCATCCTAATTTCTTCAAACCCATGCTATATTTGCTCAAACCTCAGGTAAATTTTCAAACCACATAAATTTTCGTTCGGTTTCATCAAACCCATTATAATTTCGTCAAACCCATGCTAAATATGTCAAACCTCACATAAATTTTCAAACCTCACATAAATTTTCGTTCGGTTTCATCAAACCCATCCTAATTTCTTCAAACCCATGCTAAATTGCTCAAACCTCACATAAATTTTCAAACCACATAAATTTTCGTTCGGTTTCATCAAACCCATCCTAATTTCTTCAAACCCATGCTAATTTGCTCAAACCTCAGATAAATTTTCAAACCTCATAAATTTTCGTTCGGATTCATCAAACCCATCCTAATTTCATCAAACCCATCCTAATTTCTTCAAACCCATGCTAAATTGCTCAAACCTCAGGTAAATTTTCAAACCACATAAATTTTCGTTCGGTTTCATCAAACCCATCCTAATTTCGTCAAACCCATCCTAATTTCTTCAAACCCATGCTAAATTGCTCAAACCTCAGGTAAATTTTCAAACCACATAAATTTTCGTTCGGTTTCATCAAACCCATCCTAATTTCGTCAAACCCATGCTAAATATGTCAAACCTCACATAAATTTTCAAACCTCACATAAATTTTCGTTCGGTTTCATCAAACCCATCCTAATTTCTTCAAACCCATGCTAAATTGCTCAAACCTCACATAAATTTTCAAACCACATAAATTTTCGTTCGGTTTCATCAAACCCATCCTAATTTCATCAAACCCATCCTAATTTCTTCAAACCCATGCTAAATTGCTCAAACCTCAGGTAAATTTTCAAACCACATAAATTTTCGTTCGGTTTCATCAAACCCATCCTAATTTCTTCAAACCCATGCTAATTTGCTCAAACCTCAGATAAATTTTCAAACCTCATAAATTTTCGTTCGGATTCATCAAACCCATCCTAATTTCATCAAACCCATCCTAATTTCTTCAAACCCATGCTAAATTGCTCAAACTTCAGGTAAATTTTCAAACCACATAAATTTTCGTTCGGTTTCATCAAACCCATCCTAATTTCGTCAAACCCATGCTAAATATGTCAAACCTCACATAAATTTTCGTTCGGTTTCATCAAACCCATCCTAATTTCGTCAAACCCATGCTAAATATGTCAAACCTCACATAAATTTTCAAACCTCACATAAATTTTCGTTCGGTTTCATCAAACCCATCCTAATTTCTTCAAACCCATGCTAATTTGCTCAAACCTCAGATAAATTTTCAAACCTCATAAATTTTCGTTCGGATTCATCAAACCCATCCTAATTTCATCAAACCCATCCTAATTTCTTCAAACCCATGCTAAATTGCTCAAACCTCAGGTAAATTTTCAAACCACATAAATTTTCGTTCGGTTTCATCAAACCCATCCTAATTTCGTCAAACCCATGCTAAATATGTCAAACCTCACATAAATTTTCAAACCTCATAAATTTTCGTTCGGTTTCATCAAACCCATCCTAATTTCTTCAAACCCATGCTAATTTGCTCAAACCTCAGATAAATTTTCAAACCTCATAAATTTTCGTTCGGATTCATCAAACCCATCCTAATTTCATCAAACCCATCCTAATTTCTTCAAACCCATGCTAAATTGCTCAAACCTCAGGTAAATTTTCAAACCACATAAATTTTCGTTCGGTTTCATCAAACCCATCCTAATTTCGTCAAACCCATGCTAAATATGTCAAACCTCACATAAATTTTCAAACCTCATAAATTTTCGTTCGGATTCATCAAACCCATCCTAATTTCATCAAACCCATCCTAATTTCTTCAAACCCATGCTAAATTGCTCAAACCTCAGGTAAATTTTCAAACCACATAAATTTTCGTTCGGTTTCATCAAACCCATCCTAATTTCTTCAAACCCATGCTAAATTGCTCAAACCTCACATAAATTTTCAAACCTCATAAATTTTCGTTCGGATTCATCAAACCCATCCTAATTTCATCAAACCCATCCTAATTTCTTCAAACCCATGCTAAATTGCTCAAACCTCAGGTAAATTTTCAAACCACATAAATTTTCGTTCGGTTTCATCAAATCCATCCTAATTTCTTCAAACCCATGCTAAATTGCTCAAACCTCACATAAATTTTCAAACCACATAAATTTTCGTTCGGTTTCATCAAACCCATCCTAATTTCTTCAAACCCATGCTAATTTGCTCAAACCTCAGATAAATTTTCAAACCTCATAAATTTTCGTTCGGATTCATCAAACCCATCCTAATTTCATCAAACCCATCCTAATTTCTTCAAACCCATGCTAAATTGCTCAAACCTCAGGTAAATTTTCAAACCACATAAATTTTCGTTCGGTTTCATCAAACCCATCCTAATTTCGTCAAACCCATGCTAAATATGTCAAACCTCACATAAATTTTCAAACCACATAAATTTTCGTTCGGTTTCATCAAACCCATCCTAATTTCTTCAAACCCATGCTAAATTGCTCAAACCTCACATAAATTTTCAAACCTCATACATTTTCGTTCGGATTCATCAAACCCATCCTAATTTCATCAAACCCATCCTAATTTCTTCAAACCCATGCTAAATTGCTCAAACCTCAGGTAAATTTTCAAACCACATAAATTTTCGTTCGGTTTCATCAAACCCATCCTAATTTCGTCAAACCCATGCTAAATATGTCAAACCTCACATAAATTTTCAAACCTCACATAAATTTTCGTTCGGTTTCATCAAACCCATCCTAATTTCTTCAAACCCATGCTAAATTGCTCAAACCTCACATAAATTTTCAAACCACATAAATTTTCGTTCGGTTTCATCAAACCCATCCTAATTTCTTCAAACCCATGCTAATTTGCTCAAACCTCAGATAAATTTTCAAACCTCATAAATTTTCGTTCGGATTCATCAAACCCATCCTAATTTCATCAAACCCATCCTAATTTCTTCAAACCCATGCTAAATTGCTCAAACCTCAGGTAAATTTTCAAACCACATAAATTTTCGTTCGGTTTCATCAAACCCATCCTAATTTCGTCAAACCCATGCTAAATATGTCAAACCTCACATAAATTTTCAAACCACATAAATTTTCGTTCGGTTTAATCAAACCCATCCTAATTTCGTCAAACCCATGCTAAATATGTCAAACCTCACATAAATTTTCAAACCACATAAATTTTCGTTCGGTTTCATCAAACCCATCCTAATTTCTTCAAACCCATGCTAATTTGCTCAAACCTCAGATAAATTTTCAAACCTCATAAATTTTCGTTCGGATTCATCAAACCCATCCTAATTTCGTCAAACCCATGCTAATTTTGTCAAACCTCACATAAATTTTCAAACCTCACATAAATTTTCGTTCGGTTTCATCAAACCCATCCTAATTTCTTCAAACCCATGCTAAATTGCTCAAACCTCACATAAATTTTCAAACCACATAAATTTTCGTTCGGTTACCACATAAATTTTCGTTCGGTTTCATCAAACCCATCCTAATTTCGTCAAACCCATGCTAAATATGTCAAACCTCACATAAATTTTCAAACCTCACATAAATTTTCGTTCGGTTTCATCAAACCCATCCTAATTTCTTCAAACCCATGCTAAATTGCTCAAACCTCACATAAATTTTCAAACCACATAAATTTTCGTTCGGTTTCATCAAACCCATCCTAATTTCATCAAACCCATCCTAATTTCTTCAAACCCATGCTAAATTGCTCAAACCTCAGGTAAATTTTCAAACCACATAAATTTTCGTTCGGTTTCATCAAACCCATCCTAATTTCGTCAAACCCATGCTAAATATGTCAAAATTCACATAAATTTTCAAACCTCACATAAATTTTCGTTCGGTTTCATCAAACCCATCCTAATTTCTTCAAACCCATGCTAAATTGCTCAAACCTCACATAAATTTTCAAACCACATAAATTTTCGTTCGGTTTCATCAAACCCATCCTAATTTCTTCAAACCCATGCTAAATTGCTCAAACCTCACATAAATTTTCAAACCACATAAATTTTCGTTCGGTTTCATCAAACCCATCCTAATTTCTTCAAACCCATGCTAATTTGCTCAAACCTCAGATAAATTTTCAAACCTCATAAATTTTCGTTCGGATTCATCAAACCCATCCTAATTTCTTCAAACCCATGCTAAATTGCTCAAACCTCAGGTAAATTTTCAAACCACATAAATTTTCGTTCGGTTTCATCAAACCCATCCTAATTTCGTCAAACCCATGCTAAATATGTCAAACCTCACATAAATTTTCAAACCACATAAATTTTCGTTCGGTTTCATCAAACCCATCCTAATTTCTTCAAACCCATGCTAAATTGCTCAAACCTCACATAAATTTTCAAACCACATAAATTTTCGTTCGGTTTCATCAAACCCATCCTAATTTCTTCAAACCCATGCTAATTTGCTCAAACCTCAGATAAATTTTCAAACCTCATAAATTTTCGTTCGGATTCATCAAACCCATCCTAATTTCTTCAAACCCATGCTAAATTGCTCAAACCTCACATAAATTTTCAAACCTCATAAATTTTCGTTCGGATTCATCAAACCCATCCTAATTTCATCAAACCCATCCTAATTTCTTCAAACCCATGCTAAATTGCTCAAACCTCAGGTAAATTTTCAAACCACATAAATTTTCGTTCGGTTTCATCAAACCCATCCTAATTTCGTCAAACCCATGCTAAATATGTCAAACCTCACATAAATTTTCAAACCTCACATAAATTTTCGTTCGGTTTCATCAAACCCATCCTAATTTCTTCAAACCCATGCTAAATTGCTCAAACCTCACATAAATTTTCAAACCACATAAATTTTCGTTCGGTTTCATCAAACCCATCCTAATTTCATCAAACCCATCCTAATTTCTTCAAACCCATGCTAAATTGCTCAAACCTCAGGTAAATTTTCAAACCACATAAATTTTCGTTCGGTTTCATCAAACCCATCCTAATTTCGTCAAACCCATGCTAAATATGTCAAACCTCACATAAATTTTCAAACCTCACATAAATTTTCGTTCGGTTTCATCAAACCCATCCTAATTTCGTCAAACCCATGCTAAATATGTCAAACCTCACATAAATTTTCAAACCTCACATAAATTTTCGTTCGGTTTCATCAAACCCATCCTAATTTCTTCAAACCCATGCTAAATTGCTCAAACCTCACATAAATTTTCAAACCACATAAATTTTCGTTCGGTTTCATCAAACCCATCCTAATTTCATCAAACCCATCCTAATTTCTTCAAACCCATGCTAAATTGCTCAAACCTCAGGTAAATTTTCAAACCACATAAATTTTCGTTCGGTTTCATCAAACCCATCCTAATTTCTTCAAACCCATGCTAATTTGCTCAAACCTCAGATAAATTTTCAAACCTCATAAATTTTCGTTCGGATTCATCAAACCCATCCTAATTTCATCAAACCCATCCTAATTTCTTCAAACCCATGCTAAATTGCTCAAACCTCAGGTAAATTTTCAAACCACATAAATTTTCGTTCGGTTTCATCAAACCCATCCTAATTTCTTCAAACCCATGCTAAATTGCTCAAACCTCACATAAATTTTCAAACCACATAAATTTTCGTTCGGTTTCATCAAACCCATCCTAATTTCTTCAAACCCATGCTAATTTGCTCAAACCTCAGATAAATTTTCAAACCTCATAAATTTTCGTTCGGATTCATCAAACCCATCCTAATTTCTTCAAACCCATGCTAAATTGCTCAAACCTCACATAAATTTTCAAACCTCATAAATTTTCGTTCGGATTCATCAAACCCATCCTAATTTCATCAAACCCATCCTAATTTCTTCAAACCCATGCTAAATTGCTCAAACCTCAGGTAAATTTTCAAACCACATAAATTTTCGTTCGGTTTCATCAAACCCATCCTAATTTCGTCAAACCCATGCTAAATATGTCAAACCTCACATAAATTTTCAAACCTCACATAAATTTTCGTTCGGTTTCATCAAACCCATCCTAATTTCTTCAAACCCATGCTAAATTGCTCAAACCTCACATAAATTTTCAAACCACATAAATTTTCGTTCGGTTTCATCAAACCCATCCTAATTTCATCAAACCCATCCTAATTTCTTCAAACCCATGCTAAATTGCTCAAACCTCAGGTAAATTTTCAAACCACATAAATTTTCGTTCGGTTTCATCAAACCCATCCTAATTTCGTCAAACCCATGCTAAATATGTCAAACCTCACATAAATTTTCAAACCTCACATAAATTTTCGTTCGGTTTCATCAAACCCATCCTAATTTCTTCAAACCCATGCTAAATTGCTCAAACCTCACATAAATTTTCAAACCACATAAATTTTCGTTCGGTTTCATCAAACCCATCCTAATTTCATCAAACCCATCCTAATTTCTTCAAACCCATGCTAATTTGCTCAAACCTCAGATAAATTTTCAAACCTCATAAATTTTCGTTCGGATTCATCAAACCCATCCTAATTTCTTCAAACCCATGCTAAATTGCTCAAACCTCACATAAATTTTCAAACCTCATAAATTTTCGTTCGGATTCATCAAACCCATCCTAATTTCATCAAACCCATCCTAATTTCTTCAAACCCATGCTAAATTGCTCAAACCTCAGGCAAATTTTCAAACCACATAAATTTTCGTTCGGTTTCATCAAACCCATCCTAATTTCGTCAAACCCATGCTAAATATGTCAAACCTCACATAAATTTTCAAACCTCACATAAATTTTCGTTCGGTTTCATCAAACCCATCCTAATTTCTTCAAACCCATGCTAAATTGCTCAAACCTCACATAAATTTTCAAACCACATAAATTTTCGTTCGGTTTCATCAAACCCATCCTAATTTCATCAAACCCATCCTAATTTCTTCAAACCCATGCTAAATTGCTCAAACCTCAGGTAAATTTTCAAACCACATAAATTTTCGTTCGGTTTCATCAAACCCATCCTAATTTCTTCAAACCCATGCTAATTTGCTCAAACCTCAGATAAATTTTCAAACCTCATAAATTTTCGTTCGGATTCATCAAACCCATCCTAATTTCATCAAACCCATCCTAATTTCTTCAAACCCATGCTAAATTGCTCAAACCTCAGGTAAATTTTCAAACCACATAAATTTTCGTTCGGTTTCATCAAACCCATCCTAATTTCGTCAAACCCATGCTAAATATGTCAAACCTCACATAAATTTTCAAACCTCACATAAATTTTCGTTCGGTTTCATCAAACCCATCCTAATGTCTTCAAACCCATGCTAAATTGCTCAAACCTCACATAAATTTTCAAACCACATAAATTTTCGTTCGGTTTCATCAAACCCATCCTAATTTCATCAAACCCGTCCTAATTTCTTCAAACCCATGCTAAATTGCTCAAACCTCAGGTAAATTTTCAAACCACATAAATTTTCGTTCGGTTTCATCAAACCCATCCTAATTTCGTCAAACCCATGCTAAATATGTCAAACCTCACATAAATTTTCAAACCTCACATAAATTTTCGTTCGGTTTTATCAAACCCATCCTAATTTCGTCAAACCCATGCTAAATATGTCAAACCTCACATAAATTTTCAAACCTCACATAAATTTTCGTTCGGTTTCATCAAACCCATCCTAATTTCTTCAAACCCATGCTAAATTGCTCAAACCTCACATAAATTTTCAAACCACATAAATTTTCGTTCGGTTTCATCAAACCCATCCTAATTTCATCAAACCCATCCTAATTTCTTCAAACCCATGCTAAATTGCTCAAACCTCAGGTAAATTTTCAAACCACATAAATTTTCGTTCGGTTTCATCAAACCCATCCTAATTTCTTCAAACCCATGCTAATTTGCTCAAACCTCAGATAAATTTTCAAACCTCATAAATTTTCGTTCGGATTCATCAAACCCATCCTAATTTCATCAAACCCATCCTAATTTCTTCAAACCCATGCTAAATTGCTCAAACCTCAGGTAAATTTTCAAACCACATAAATTTTCGTTCGGTTTCATCAAACCCATCCTAATTTCGTCAAACCCATGCTAAATATGTCAAACCTCACATAAATTTTCAAACCTCACATAAATTTTCGTTCGGTTTCATCAAACCCATCCTAATTTCTTCAAACCCATGCTAATTTGCTCAAACCTCAGATAAATTTTCAAACCTCATAAATTTTCGTTCGGATTCATCAAACCCATCCTAATTTCATCAAACCCATCCTAATTTCTTCAAACCCATGCTAAATTGCTCAAACCTCAGGTAAATTTTCAAACCACATAAATTTTCGTTCGGTTTCATCAAACCCATCCTAATTTCGTCAAACCCATGCTAAATATGTCAAACCTCACATAAATTTTCAAACCACATAAATTTTCGTTCGGTTTCATCAAACCCATCCTAATTTCTTCAAACCCATGCTAAATTGCTCAAACCTCACATAAATTTTCAAACCACATAAATTTTCGTTCGGTTTCATCAAACCCATCCTAATTTCTTCAAACCCATGCTAATTTGCTCAAACCTCAGATAAATTTTCAAACCTCATAAATTTTCGTTCGGATTCATCAAACCCATCCTAATTTCTTCAAACCCATGCTAAATTGCTCAAACCTCACATAAATTTTCAAACCTCATAAATTTTCGTTCGGATTCATCAAACCCATCCTAATTTCATCAAACCCATCCTAATTTCTTCAAACCCATGCTAAATTGCTCAAACCTCAGGTAAATTTTCAAACCACATAAATTTTCGTTCGGTTTCATCAAACCCATCCTAATTTCGTCAAACCCATGCTAAATATGTCAAACCTCACATAAATTTTCAAACCTCACATAAATTTTCGTTCGGTTTCATCAAACCCATCCTAATTTCTTCAAACCCATGCTAAATTGCTCAAACCTCACATAAATTTTCAAACCACATAAATTTTCGTTCGGTTTCATCAAACCCATCCTAATTTCATCAAACCCATCCTAATTTCTTCAAACCCATGCTAAATTGCTCAAACCTCAGGTAAATTTTCAAACCACATAAATTTTCGTTCGGTTTCATCAAACCCATCCTAATTTCTTCAAACCCATGCTAAATTGCTCAAACCTCACATAAATTTTCAAACCACATAAATTTTCGTTCGGTTTCATCAAACCCATCCTAATTTCATCAAACCCATCCTAATTTCTTCAAACCCATGCTAAATTGCTCAAACCTCAGGTAAATTTTCAAACCACATAAATTTTCGTTCGGTTTCATCAAACCCATCCTAATTTCGTCAAACCCATGCTAAATATGTCAAACCTCACATAAATTTTCAAACCTCACATAAATTTTCGTTCGGTTTCATCAAACCCATCCTAATTTCGTCAAACCCATGCTAAATATGTCAAACCTCACATAAATTTTCAAACCTCACATAAATTTTCGTTCGGTTTCATCAAACCCATCCTAATTTCTTCAAACCCATGCTAAATTGCTCAAACCTCACATAAATTTTCAAACCACATAAATTTTCGTTCGGTTTCATCAAACCCATCCTAATTTCATCAAACCCATCCTAATTTCTTCAAACCCATGCTAAATTGCTCAAACCTCAGGTAAATTTTCAAACCACATAAATTTTCGTTCGGTTTCATCAAACCCATCCTAATTTCTTCAAACCCATGCTAATTTGCTCAAACCTCAGATAAATTTTCAAACCTCATAAATTTTCGTTCGGATTCATCAAACCCATCCTAATTTCATCAAACCCATCCTAATTTCTTCAAACCCATGCTAAATTGCTCAAACCTCAGGTAAATTTTCAAACCACATAAATTTTCGTTCGGTTTCATCAAACCCATCCTAATTTCTTCAAACCCATGCTAAATTGCTCAAACCTCACATAAATTTTCAAACCACATAAATTTTCGTTCGGTTTCATCAAACCCATCCTAATTTCTTCAAACCCATGCTAATTTGCTCAAACCTCAGATAAATTTTCAAACCTCATAAATTTTCGTTCGGATTCATCAAACCCATCCTAATTTCTTCAAACCCATGCTAAATTGCTCAAACCTCACATAAATTTTCAAACCTCATAAATTTTCGTTCGGATTCATCAAACCCATCCTAATTTCATCAAACCCATCCTAATTTCTTCAAACCCATGCTAAATTGCTCAAACCTCAGGTAAATTTTCAAACCACATAAATTTTCGTTCGGTTTCATCAAACCCATCCTAATTTCGTCAAACCCATGCTAAATATGTCAAACCTCACATAAATTTTCAAACCTCACATAAATTTTCGTTCGGTTTCATCAAACCCATCCTAATTTCTTCAAACCCATGCTAAATTGCTCAAACCTCACATAAATTTTCAAACCATATAAATTTTCGTTCGGTTTCATCAAACCCATCCTAATTTCATCAAACCCATCCTAATTTCTTCAAACCCATGCTAAATTGCTCAAACCTCAGGTAAATTTTCAAACCACATAAATTTTCGTTCGGTTTCATCAAACCCATCCTAATTTCGTCAAACCCATGCTAAATATGTCAAACCTCACATAAATTTTCAAACCTCACATAAATTTTCGTTCGGTTTCATCAAACCCATCCTAATTTCGTCAAACCCATGCTAAATATGTCAAACCTCACATAAATTTTCAAACCTCACATAAATTTTCGTTCGGTTTCATCAAACCCATCCTAATTTCTTCAAACCCATGCTAAATTGCTCAAACCTCACATAAATTTTCAAACCACATAAATTTTCGTTCGGTTTCATCAAACCCATCCTAATTTCATCAAACCCATCCTAATTTCTTCAAACCCATGCTAAATTGCTCAAACCTCAGGTAAATTTTCAAACCACATAAATTTTCGTTCGGTTTCATCAAACCCATCCTAATTTCTTCAAACCCATGCTAATTTGCTCAAACCTCAGATAAATTTTCAAACCTCATAAATTTTCGTTCGGATTCATCAAACCCATCCTAATTTCATCAAACCCATCCTAATTTCTTCAAACCCATGCTAAATTGCTCAAACCTCAGGTAAATTTTCAAACCACATAAATTTTCGTTCGGTTTCATCAAACCCATCCTAATTTCTTCAAACCCATGCTAAATTGCTCAAACCTCACATAAATTTTCAAACCACATAAATTTTCGTTCGGTTTCATCAAACCCATCCTAATTTCTTCAAACCCATGCTAATTTGCTCAAACCTCAGATAAATTTTCAAACCTCATAAATTTTCGTTCGGATTCATCAAACCCATCCTAATTTCTTCAAACCCATGCTAAATTGCTCAAACCTCACATAAATTTTCAAACCTCATAAATTTTCGTTCGGATTCATCAAACCCATCCTAATTTCATCAAACCCATCCTAATTTCTTCAAACCCATGCTAAATTGCTCAAACCTCAGGTAAATTTTCAAACCACATAAATTTTCGTTCGGTTTCATCAAACCCATCCTAATTTCGTCAAACCCATGCTAAATATGTCAAACCTCACATAAATTTTCGAACCTCACATAAATTTTCGTTCGGTTTCATCAAACCCATCCTAATTTCTTCAAACCCATGCTAAATTGCTCAAACCTCACATAAATTTTCAAACCACATAAATTTTCGTTCGGTTTCATCAAACCCATCCTAATTTCATCAAACCCATCCTAATTTCTTCAAACCCATGCTAATTTGCTCAAACCTCAGATAAATTTTCAAACCTCATAAATTTTCGTTCGGATTCATCAAACCCATCCTAATTTCTTCAAACCCATGCTAAATTGCTCAAACCTCACATAAATTTTCAAACCTCATAAATTTTCGTTCGGATTCATCAAACCCATCCTAATTTCATCAAACCCATCCTAATTTCTTCAAACCCATGCTAAATTGCTCAAACCTCAGGTAAATTTTCAAACCACATAAATTTTCGTTCGGTTTCATCAAACCCATCCTAATTTCGTCAAACCCATGCTAAATATGTCAAACCTCACATAAATTTTCAAACCTCACATAAATTTTCGTTCGGTTTCATCAAACCCATCCTAATTTCTTCAAACCCATGCTAAATTGCTCAAACCTCACATAAATTTTCAAACCACATAAATTTTCGTTCGGTTTCATCAAACCCATCCTAATTTCATCAAACCCATCCTAATTTCTTCAAACCCATGCTAAATTGCTCAAACCTCAGGTAAATTTTCAAACCACATAAATTTTCGTTCGGTTTCATCAAACCCATCCTAATTTCGTCAAACCCATGCTAAATATGTCAAACCTCACATAAATTTTCAAACCTCACATAAATTTTCGTTCGGTTTCATCAAACCCATCCTAATTTCTTCAAACCCATGCTAAATTGCTCAAACCTCACATAAATTTTCAAACCACATAAATTTTCGTTCGGTTTCATCAAACCCATCCTAATTTCATCAAACCCATCCTAATTTCTTCAAACCCATGCTAAATTGCTCAAACCTCAGGTAAATTTTCAAACCACATAAATTTTCGTTCGGTTTCATCAAACCCATCCTAATTTCTTCAAACCCATGCTAATTTGCTCAAACCTCAGATAAATTTTCAAACCTCATAAATTTTCGTTCGGATTCATCAAACCCATCCTAATTTCATCAAACCCATCCTAATTTCTTCAAACCCATGCTAAATTGCTCAAACCTCAGGTAAATTTTCAAACCACATAAATTTTCGTTCGGTTTCATCAAACCCATCCTAATTTCGTCAAACCCATGCTAAATATGTCAAACCTCACATAAATTTTCAAACCTCACATAAATTTTCGTTCGGTTTCATCAAACCCATCCTAATTTCGTCAAACCCATGCTAAATATGTCAAACCTCACATAAATTTTCAAACCTCACATAAATTTTCGTTCGGTTTCATCAAACCCATCCTAATTTCTTCAAACCCATGCTAATTTGCTCAAACCTCAGATAAATTTTCAAACCTCATAAATTTTCGTTCGGATTCATCAAACCCATCCTAATTTCATCAAACCCATCCTAATTTCTTCAAACCCATGCTAAATTGCTCAAACCTCAGGTAAATTTTCAAACCACATAAATTTTCGTTCGGTTTCATCAAACCCATCCTAATTTCGTCAAACCCATGCTAAATATGTCAAACCTCACATAAATTTTCAAACCACATAAATTTTCGTTCGGTTTCATCAAACCCATCCTAATTTCTTCAAACCCATGCTAAATTGCGCAAACCTCACATAAATTTTCAAACCACATAAATTTTCGTTCGGTTTCATCAAACCCATCCTAATTTCTTCAAACCCATGCTAATTTGCTCAAACCTCAGATAAATTTTCAAACCTCATAAATTTTCGTTCGGATTCATCAAACCCATCCTAATTTCTTCAAACCCATGCTAAATTGCTCAAACCTCACATAAATTTTCAAACCTCATAAATTTTCGTTCGGATTCATCAAACCCATCCTAATTTCATCAAACCCATCCTAATTTCTTCAAACCCATGCTAAATTGCTCAAACCTCAGGTAAATCTTCAAACCACATAAATTTTCGTTCGGTTTCATCAAACCCATCCTAATTTCTTCAAACCCATGCTAAATTGCTCAAACCTCACATAAATTTTCAAACCTCATAAATTTTCGTTCGGATTCATCAAACCCATCCTAATTTCATCAAACCCATCCTAATTTCTTCAAACCCATGCTAAATTGCTCAAACCTCAGGTAAATTTTCAAACCACATAAATTTTCGTTCGGTTTCATCAAACCCATCCTAATTTCTTCAAACCCATGCTAAATTGCTCAAACCTCACATAAATTTTCAAACCACATAAATTTTCGTTCGGTTTCATCAAACCCATCCTAATTTCTTCAAACCCATGCTAATTTGCTCAAACCTCAGATAAATTTTCAAACCTCATAAATTTTCGTTCGGATTCATCAAACCCATCCTAATTTCATCAAACCCATCCTAATTTCTTCAAACCCATGCTAAATTGCTCAAACCTCAGGTAAATTTTCAAACCACATAAATTTTCGTTCGGTTTCATCAAACCCATCCTAATTTCGTCAAACCCATGCTAAATATGTCAAACCTCACATAAATTTTCAAACCACATAAATTTTCGTTCGGTTTCATCAAACCCATCCTAATTTCTTCAAACCCATGCTAAATTGCTCAAACCTCACATAAATTTTCAAACCACATAAATTTTCGTTCGGTTTCATCAAACCCATCCTAATTTCTTCAAACCCATGCTAATTTGCTCAAACCTCAGATAAATTTTCAAACCTCATAAATTTTCGTTCGGATTCATCAAACCCATCCTAATTTCTTCAAACCCATGCTAAATTGCTCAAACCTCACATAAATTTTCAAACCTCATAAATTTTCGTTCGGATTCATCAAACCCATCCTAATTTCATCAAACCCATCCTAATTTCTTCAAACCCATGCTAAATTGCTCAAACCTCAGGTAAATTTTCAAACCACATAAATTTTCGTTCGGTTTCATCAAACCCATTATAATTTCGTCAAACCCATGCTAAATATGTCAAACCTCACATAAATTTTCAAACCTCACATAAATTTTCGTTCGGTTTCATCAAACCCATCCTAATTTCTTCAAACCCATGCTAAATTGCTCAAACCTCACATAAATTTTCAAACCACATAAATTTTCGTTCGGTTTCATCAAACCCATCCTAATTTCTTCAAACCCATGCTAATTTGCTCAAACCTCAGATAAATTTTCAAACCTCATAAATTTTCGTTCGGATTCATCAAACCCATCCTAATTTCATCAAACCCATCCTAATTTCTTCAAACCCATGCTAAATTGCTCAAACCTCAGGTAAATTTTCAAACCACATAAATTTTCGATCGGTTTCATCAAACCCATCCTAATTTCGTCAAACCCATCCTAATTTCTTCAAACCCATGCTAAATTGCTCAAACCTCAGGTAAATTTTCAAACCACATAAATTTTCGTTCGGTTTCATCAAACCCATCCTAATTTCGTCAAACCCATGCTAAATATGTCAAACCTCACATAAATTTTCAAACCTCACATAAATTTTCGTTCGGTTTCATCAAACCCATCCTAATTTCTTCAAACCCATGCTAAATTGCTCAAACCTCACATAAATTTTCAAACCACATAAATTTTCGTTCGGTTTCATCAAACCCATCCTAATTTCATCAAACCCATCCTAATTTCTTCAAACCCATGCTAAATTGCTCAAACCTCAGGTAAATTTTCAAACCACATAAATTTTCGTTCGGTTTCATCAAACCCATCCTAATTTCTTCAAACCCATGCTAATTTGCTCAAACCTCAGATAAATTTTCAAACCTCATAAATTTTCGTTCGGATTCATCAAACCCATCCTAATTTCATCAAACCCATCCTAATTTCTTCAAACCCATGCTAAATTGCTCAAACTTCAGGTAAATTTTCAAACCACATAAATTTTCGTTCGGTTTCATCAAACCCATCCTAATTTCGTCAAACCCATGCTAAATATGTCAAACCTCACATAAATTTTCGTTCGGTTTCATCAAACCCATCCTAATTTCGTCAAACCCATGCTAAATATGTCAAACCTCACATAAATTTTCAAACCTCACATAAATTTTCGTTCGGTTTCATCAAACCCATCCTAATTTCTTCAAACCCATGCTAATTTGCTCAAACCTCAGATAAATTTTCAAACCTCATAAATTTTCGTTCGGATTCATCAAACCCATCCTAATTTCATCAAACCCATCCTAATTTCTTCAAACCCATGCTAAATTGCTCAAACCTCAGGTAAATTTTCAAACCACATAAATTTTCGTTCGGTTTCATCAAACCCATCCTAATTTCGTCAAACCCATGCTAAATATGTCAAACCTCACATAAATTTTCAAACCTCATAAATTTTCGTTCGGTTTCATCAAACCCATCCTAATTTCTTCAAACCCATGCTAAATTGCTCAAACCTCACATAAATTTTCAAACCACATAAATTTTCGTTCGGTTTCATCAAACCCATCCTAATTTCTTCAAACCCATGCTAATTTGCTCAAACCTCAGATAAATTTTCAAACCTCATAAATTTTCGTTCGGATTCATCAAACCCATCCTAATTTCTTCAAACCCATGCTAAATTGCTCAAACCTCACATAAATTTTCAAACCTCATAAATTTTCGTTCGGATTCATCAAACCCATCCTAATTTCATCAAACCCATCCTAATTTCTTCAAACCCATGCTAAATTGCTCAAACCTCAGGTAAATTTTCAAACCACATAAATTTTCGTTCGGTTTCATCAAACCCATCCTAATTTCTTCAAACCCATGCTAAATTGCTCAAACCTCACATAAATTTTCAAACCTCATAAATTTTCGTTCGGATTCATCAAACCCATCCTAATTTCATCAAACCCATCCTAATTTCTTCAAACCCATGCTAAATTGCTCAAACCTCAGGTAAATTTTCAAACCACATAAATTTTCGTTCGGTTTCATCAAATCCATCCTAATTTCTTCAAACCCATGCTAAATTGCTCAAACCTCACATAAATTTTCAAACCACATAAATTTTCGTTCGGTTTCATCAAACCCATCCTAATTTCTTCAAACCCATGCTAATTTGCTCAAACCTCAGATAAATTTTCAAACCTCATAAATTTTCGTTCGGATTCATCAAACCCATCCTAATTTCATCAAACCCATCCTAATTTCTTCAAACCCATGCTAAATTGCTCAAACCTCAGGTAAATTTTCAAACCACATAAATTTTCGTTCGGTTTCATCAAACCCATCCTAATTTCGTCAAACCCATGCTAAATATGTCAAACCTCACATAAATTTTCAAACCACATAAATTTTCGTTCGGTTTCATCAAACCCATCCTAATTTCTTCAAACCCATGCTAAATTGCTCAAACCTCACATAAATTTTCAAACCTCATACATTTTCGTTCGGATTCATCAAACCCATCCTAATTTCATCAAACCCATCCTAATTTCTTCAAACCCATGCTAAATTGCTCAAACCTCAGGTAAATTTTCAAACCACATAAATTTTCGTTCGGTTTCATCAAACCCATCCTAATTTCGTCAAACCCATGCTAAATATGTCAAACCTCACATAAATTTTCAAACCTCACATAAATTTTCGTTCGGTTTCATCAAACCCATCCTAATTTCTTCAAACCCATGCTAAATTGCTCAAACCTCACATAAATTTTCAAACCACATAAATTTTCGTTCGGTTTCATCAAACCCATCCTAATTTCTTCAAACCCATGCTAATTTGCTCAAACCTCAGATAAATTTTCAAACCTCATAAATTTTCGTTCGGATTCATCAAACCCATCCTAATTTCATCAAACCCATCCTAATTTCTTCAAACCCATGCTAAATTGCTCAAACCTCAGGTAAATTTTCAAACCACATAAATTTTCGTTCGGTTTCATCAAACCCATCCTAATTTCGTCAAACCCATGCTAAATATGTCAAACCTCACATAAATTTTCAAACCACATAAATTTTCGTTCGGTTTAATCAAACCCATCCTAATTTCGTCAAACCCATGCTAAATATGTCAAACCTCACATAAATTTTCAAACCACATAAATTTTCGTTCGGTTTCATCAAACCCATCCTAATTTCTTCAAACCCATGCTAATTTGCTCAAACCTCAGATAAATTTTCAAACCTCATAAATTTTCGTTCGGATTCATCAAACCCATCCTAATTTCGTCAAACCCATGCTAATTTTGTCAAACCTCACATAAATTTTCAAACCTCACATAAATTTTCGTTCGGTTTCATCAAACCCATCCTAATTTCTTCAAACCCATGCTAAATTGCTCAAACCTCACATAAATTTTCAAACCACATAAATTTTCGTTCGGTTACCACATAAATTTTCGTTCGGTTTCATCAAACCCATCCTAATTTCGTCAAACCCATGCTAAATATGTCAAACCTCACATAAATTTTCAAACCTCACATAAATTTTCGTTCGGTTTCATCAAACCCATCCTAATTTCTTCAAACCCATGCTAAATTGCTCAAACCTCACATAAATTTTCAAACCACATAAATTTTCGTTCGGTTTCATCAAACCCATCCTAATTTCATCAAACCCATCCTAATTTCTTCAAACCCATGCTAAATTGCTCAAACCTCAGGTAAATTTTCAAACCACATAAATTTTCGTTCGGTTTCATCAAACCCATCCTAATTTCGTCAAACCCATGCTAAATATGTCAAAATTCACATAAATTTTCAAACCTCACATAAATTTTCGTTCGGTTTCATCAAACCCATCCTAATTTCTTCAAACCCATGCTAAATTGCTCAAACCTCACATAAATTTTCAAACCACATAAATGTTCGTTCGGTTTCATCAAACCCATCCTAATTTCTTCAAACCCATGCTAAATTGCTCAAACCTCACATAAATTTTCAAACCACATAAATTTTCGTTCGGTTTCATCAAACCCATCCTAATTTCTTCAAACCCATGCTAATTTGCTCAAACCTCAGATAAATTTTCAAACCTCATAAATTTTCGTTCGGATTCATCAAACCCATCCTAATTTCATCAAACCCATCCTAATTTCTTCAAACCCATGCTAAATTGCTCAAACCTCAGGTAAATTTTCAAACCACATAAATTTTCGTTCGGTTTCATCAAACCCATCCTAATTTCGTCAAACCCATGCTAAATATGTCAAACCTCACATAAATTTTCAAACCACATAAATTTTCGTTCGGTTTCATCAAACCCATCCTAATTTCTTCAAACCCATGCTAAATTGCTCAAACCTCACATAAATTTTCAAACCACATAAATTTTCCTTCGGTTTCATCAAACCCATCCTAATTTCTTCAAACCCATGCTAATTTGCTCAAACCTCAGATAAATTTTCAAACCTCATAAATTTTCGTTCGGATTCATCAAACCCATCCTAATTTCTTCAAACCCATGCTAAATTGCTCAAACCTCACATAAATTTTCAAACCTCATAAATTTTCGTTCGGATTCATCAAACCCATCCTAATTTCATCAAACCCATCCTAATTTCTTCAAACCCATGCTAAATTGCTCAAACCTCAGGTAAATTTTCAAACCACATAAATTTTCGTTCGGTTTCATCAAACCCATCCTAATTTCGTCAAACCCATGCTAAATATGTCAAACCTCACATAAATTTTCAAACCTCACATAAATTTTCGTTCGGTTTCATCAAACCCATCCTAATTTCTTCAAACCCATGCTAAATTGCTCAAACCTCACATAAATTTTCAAACCACATAAATTTTCGTTCGGTTTCATCAAACCCATCCTAATTTCATCAAACCCATCCTAATTTCTTCAAACCCATGCTAAATTGCTCAAACCTCAGGTAAATTTTCAAACCACATAAATTTTCGTTCGGTTTCATCAAACCCATCCTAATTTCGTCAAACCCATGCTAAATATGTCAAACCTCACATAAATTTTCAAACCTCACATAAATTTTCGTTCGGTTTCATCAAACCCATCCTAATTTCGTCAAACCCATGCTAAATATGTCAAACCTCACATAAATTTTCAAACCTCACATAAATTTTCGTTCGGTTTCATCAAACCCATCCTAATTTCTTCAAACCCATGCTAAATTGCTCAAACCTCACATAAATTTTCAAACCACATAAATTTTCGTTCGGTTTCATCAAACCCATCCTAATTTCATCAAACCCATCCTAATTTCTTCAAACCCATGCTAAATTGCTCAAACCTCAGGTAAATTTTCAAACCACATAAATTTTCGTTCGGTTTCATCAAACCCATCCTAATTTCTTCAAACCCATGCTAATTTGCTCAAACCTCAGATAAATTTTCAAACCTCATAAATTTTCGTTCGGATTCATCAAACCCATCCTAATTTCATCAAACCCATCCTAATTTCTTCAAACCCATGCTAAATTGCTCAAACCTCAGGTAAATTTTCAAACCACATAAATTTTCGTTCGGTTTCATCAAACCCATCCTAATTTCTTCAAACCCATGCTAAATTGCTCAAACCTCACATAAATTTTCAAACCACATAAATTTTCGTTCGGTTTCATCAAACCCAACCTAATTTCTTCAAACCCATGCTAATTTGCTCAAACCTCAGATAAATTTTCAAACCTCATAAATTTTCGTTCGGATTCATCAAACCCATCCTAATTTCTTCAAACCCATGCTAAATTGCTCAAACCTCACATAAATTTTCAAACCTCATAAATTTTCGTTCGGATTCATCAAACCCATCCTAATTTCATCAAACCCATCCTAATTTCTTCAAACCCATGCTAAATTGCTCAAACCTCAGGTAAATTTTCAAACCACATAAATTTTCGTTCGGTTTCATCAAACCCATCCTAATTTCGTCAAACCCATGCTAAATATGTCAAACCTCACATAAATTTTCAAACCTCACATAAATTTTCGTTCGGTTTCATCAAACCCATCCTAATTTCTTCAAACCCATGCTAAATTGCTCAAACCTCACATAAATTTTCAAACCACATAAATTTTCGTTCGGTTTCATCAAACCCATCCTAATTTCATCAAACCCATCCTAATTTCTTCAAACCCATGCTAAATTGCTCAAACCTCAGGTAAATTTTCAAACCACATAAATTTTCGTTCGGTTTCATCAAACCCATCCTAATTTCGTCAAACCCATGCTAAATATGTCAAACCTCACATAAATTTTCAAACCTCACATAAATTTTCGTTCGGTTTCATCAAACCCATCCTAATTTCGTCAAACCCATGCTAAATATGTCAAACCTCACATAAATTTTCAAACCTCACATAAATTTTCGTTCGGTTTCATCAAACCCATCCTAATTTCTTCAAACCCATGCTAAATTGCTCAAACCTCACATAAATTTTCAAACCACATAAATTTTCGTTCGGTTTCATCAAACCCATCCTAATTTCATCAAACCCATCCTAATTTCTTCAAACCCATGCTAAATTGCTCAAACCTCAGGTAAATTTTCAAACCACATAAATTTTCGTTCGGTTTCATCAAACCCATCCTAATTTCTTCAAACCCATGCTAATTTGCTCAAACCTCAGATAAATTTTCAAACCTCATAAATTTTCGTTCGGATTCATCAAACCCATCCTAATTTCATCAAACCCATCCTAATTTCTTCAAACCCATGCTAAATTGCTCAAACCTCAGGTAAATTTTCAAACCACATAAATTTTCGTTCGGTTTCATCAAACCCATCCTAATTTCTTCAAACCCATGCTAAATTGCTCAAACCTCACATAAATTTTCAAACCACATAAATTTTCGTTCGGTTTCATCAAACCCATCCTAATTTCTTCAAACCCATGCTAATTTGCTCAAACCTCAGATAAATTTTCAAACCTCATAAATTTTCGTTCGGATTCATCAAACCCATCCTAATTTCTTCAAACCCATGCTAAATTGCTCAAACCTCACATAAATTTTCAAACCTCATAAATTTTCGTTCGGATTCATCAAACCCATCCTAATTTCATCAAACCCATCCTAATTTCTTCAAACCCATGCTAAATTGCTCAAACCTCAGGTAAATTTTCAAACCACATAAATTTTCGTTCGGTTTCATCAAACCCATCCTAATTTCGTCAAACCCATGCTAAATATGTCAAACCTCACATAAATTTTCAAACCTCACATAAATTTTCGTTCGGTTTCATCAAACCCATCCTAATTTCTTCAAACCCATGCTAAATTGCTCAAACCTCACATAAATTTTCAAACCACATAAATTTTCGTTCGGTTTCATCAAACCCATCCTAATTTCATCAAACCCATCCTAATTTCTTCAAACCCATGCTAAATTGCTCAAACCTCAGGTAAATTTTCAAACCACATAAATTTTCGTTCGGTTTCATCAAACCCATCCTAATTTCGTCAAACCCATGCTAAATATGTCAAACCTCACATAAATTTTCAAACCTCACATAAATTTTCGTTCGGTTTCATCAAACCCATCCTAATTTCTTCAAACCCATGCTAAATTGCTCAAACCTCACATAAATTTTCAAACCACATAAATTTTCGTTCGGTTTCATCAAACCCATCCTAATTTCATCAAACCCATCCTAATTTCTTCAAACCCATGCTAAATTGCTCAAACCTCAGGTAAATTTTCAAACCACATAAATTTTCGTTCGGTTTCATCAAACCCATCCTAATTTCTTCAAACCCATGCTAATTTGCTCAAACCTCAGATAAATTTTCAAACCTCATAAATTTTCGTTCGGATTCATCAAACCCATCCTAATTTCATCAAACCCATCCTAATTTCTTCAAACCCATGCTAAATTGCTCAAACCTCAGGTAAATTTTCAAACCACATAAATTTTCGTTCGGTTTCATCAAACCCATCCTAATTTCTTCAAACCCATGCTAAATTGCTCAAACCTCACATAAATTTTCAAACCACATAAATTTTCGTTCGGTTTCATCAAACCCATCCTAATTTCTTCAAACCCATGCTAATTTGCTCAAACCTCAGATAAATTTTCAAACCTCATAAATTTTCGTTCGGATTCATCAAACCCATCCTAATTTCTTCAAACCCATGCTAAATTGCTCAAACCTCACATAAATTTTCAAACCTCATAAATTTTCGTTCGGATTCATCAAACCCATCCTAATTTCATCAAACCCATCCTAATTTCTTCAAACCCATGCTAAATTGCTCAAACCTCAGGTAAATTTTCAAACCACATAAATTTTCGTTCGGTTTCATCAAACCCATCCTAATTTCGTCAAACCCATGCTAAATATGTCAAACCTCACATAAATTTTCAAACCTCACATAAATTTTCGTTCGGTTTCATCAAACCCATCCTAATTTCTTCAAACCCATGCTAAATTGCTCAAACCTCACATAAATTTTCAAACCACATAAATTTTCGTTCGGTTTCATCAAACCCATCCTAATTTCATCAAACCCATCCTAATTTCTTCAAACCCATGCTAAATTGCTCAAACCTCAGGTAAATTTTCAAACCACATAAATTTTCGTTCGGTTTCATCAAACCCATCCTAATTTCGTCAAACCCATGCTAAATATGTCAAACCTCACATAAATTTTCAAACCTCACATAAATTTTCGTTCGGTTTCATCAAACCCATCCTAATTTCGTCAAACCCATGCTAAATATGTCAAACCTCACATAAATTTTCAAACCTCACATAAATTTTCGTTCGGTTTCATCAAACCCATCCTAATTTCTTCAAACCCATGCTAAATTGCTCAAACCTCACATAAATTTTCAAACCACATAAATTTTCGTTCGGTTTCATCAAACCCATCCTAATTTCATCAAACCCATCCTAATTTCTTCAAACCCATGCTAAATTGCTCAAACCTCAGGTAAATTTTCAAACCACATAAATTTTCGTTCGGTTTCATCAAACCCATCCTAATTTCTTCAAACCCATGCTAATTTGCTCAAACCTCAGATAAATTTTCAAACCTCATAAATTTTCGTTCGGATTCATCAAACCCATCCTAATTTCATCAAACCCATCCTAATTTCTTCAAACCCATGCTAAATTGCTCAAACCTCAGGTAAATTTTCAAACCACATAAATTTTCGTTCGGTTTCATCAAACCCATCCTAATTTCGTCAAACCCATGCTAAATATGTCAAACCTCACATAAATTTTCAAACCACATAAATTTTCGTTCGGTTTCATCAAACCCATCCTAATTTCGTCAAACCCATGCTAAATATGTCAAACCTCACATAAATTTTCAAACCACATAAATTTTCGTTCGGTTTCATCAAACCCATCCTAATTTCTTCAAACCCATGCTAATTTGCTCAAACCTCAGATAAATTTTCAAACCTCATAAATTTTCGTTCGGATTCATCAAACCCATCCTAATTTCGTCAAACCCATGCTAATTTTGTCAAACCTCACATAAATTTTCAAACCTCACATAAATTTTCGTTCGGTTTCATCAAACCCATCCTAATTTCTTCAAACCCATGCTAAATTGCTCAAACCTCACATAAATTTTCAAACCACATAAATTTTCGTTCGGTTTCATCAAACCCATCCTAATTTCATCAAACCCATCCTAATTTCTTCAAACCCATGCTAAATTGCTCAAACCTCAGGTAAATTTTCAAACCACATAAATTTTCGTTCGGTTTCATCAAACCCATCCTAATTTCGTCAAACCCATGCTAAATATGTCAAACCTCACATAAATTTTCAAACCTCACATAAATTTTCGTTCGGTTTCATCAAACCCATCCTAATTTCTTCAAACCCATGCTAAATTGCTCAAACCTCACATAAATTTTCAAACCACATAAATTTTCGTTCGGTTTCATCAAACCCATCCTAATTTCTTCAAACCCATGCTAATTTGCTCAAACCTCAGATAAATTTTCAAACCTCATAAATTTTCGTTCGGATTCATCAAACCCATCCTAATTTCTTCAAACCCATGCTAAATTGCTCAAACCTCACATAAATTTTCAAACCTCATAAATTTTCGTTCGGATTCATCAAACCCATCCTAATTTCATCAAACCCATCCTAATTTCTTCAAACCCATGCTAAATTGCTCAAACCTCAGGTAAATTTTCAAACCACATAAATTTTCGTTCGGTTTCATCAAACCCATCCTAATTTCGTCATACCCATGCTAAATATGTCAAACCTCACATAAATTTTCAAACCTCACATAAATTTTCGTTCGGTTTCATCAAACCCATCCTAATTTCTTCAAACCCATGCTAAATTGCTCAAACCTCACATAAATTTTCAAACCACATAAATTATAATTATAATTATAAACCCATCCTAATTTCATCAAACCCATCCTAATTTCTTCAAACCCATGCTAAATTGCTCAAACCTCAGGTAAATTTTCAAACCACATAAATTTTCGTTCGGTTTCATCAAACCCATCCTAATTTCGTCAAACCCATGCTAAATATGTCAAACCTCACATAAATTTTCAAACCTCACATAAATTTTCGTTCGGTTTCATCAAACCCATCCTAATTTCGTCAAACCCATGCTAAATATGTCAAACCTCACATAAATTTTCAAACCTCACAAATTTTCGTTCGGTTTCATCAAACCCATCCTAATTTCGTCAAACCCATGCTAAATATGTCAAACCTCACATAAATTTTCAAACCACATAAATTTTCGTTCGGTTTCATCAAACCCATCCTAATTTCTTCAAACCCATGCTAATTTGCTCAAACCTCAGATAAATTTTCAAACCTCATAAATTTTCGTTCGGATTCATCAAACCCATCCTAATTTCGTCAAACCCATGCTAATTTTGTCAAACCTCACATAAATTTTCAAACCTCACATAAATTTTCGTTCGGTTTCATCAAACCCATCCTAATTTCTTCAAACCCATGCTAAATTGCTCAAACCTCACATAAATTTTCAAACCACATAAATTTTCGTTCGGTTTCATCAAACCCATCCTAATTTCATCAAACCCATCCTAATTTCTTCAAACCCATGCTAAATTGCTCAAACCTCAGGTAAATTTTCAAACCACATAAATTTTCGTTCGGTTTCATCAAACCCATCCTAATTTCGTCAAACCCATGCTAAATATGTCAAACCTCACATAAATTTTCAAACCTCACATAAATTTTCGTTCGGTTTCATCAAACCCATCCTAATTTCGTCAAACCCATGCTAAATATGTCAAACCTCACATAAATTTTCAAACCTCACATAAATTTTCGTTCGGTTTCATCAAACCCATCCTAATTTCTTCAAACCCATGCTAAATTGCTCAAACCTCACATAAATTTTCAAACCACATAAATTTTCGTTCGGTTTCATCAAACCCATCCTAATTTCATCAAACCCATCCTAATTTCTTCAAACCCATGCTAAATTGCTCAAACCTCAGGTAAATTTTCAAACCACATAAATTTTCGTTCGGTTTCATCAAACCCATCCTAATTTCTTCAAACCCATGCTAATTTGCTCAAACCTCAGATAAATTTTCAAACCTCATAAATTTTCGTTCGGATTCATCAAACCCATCCTAATTTCATCAAACCCATCCTAATTTCTTCAAACCCATGCTAAATTGCTCAAACCTCAGGTAAATTTTCAAACCACATAAATTTTCGTTCGGTTTCATCAAACCCATCCTAATTTCGTCAAACCCATGCTAAATATGTCAAACCTCACATAAATTTTCAAACCACATAAATTTTCGTTCGGTTTCATCAAACCCATCCTAATTTCTTCAAACCCATGCTAAATTGCTCAAACCTCACATAAATTTTCAAACCACATAAATTTTCGTTCGGTTTCATCAAACCCATCCTAATTTCTTCAAACCCATGCTAATTTGCTCAAACCTCAGATAAATTTTCAAACTTCATAAATTTTCGTTCGGATTCATCAAACCCATCCTAATTTCTTCAAACCCATGCTAAATTGCTCAAACCTCACATAAATTTTCAAACCTCATAAATTTTCGTTCGGATTCATCAAACCCATCCTAATTTCATCAAACCCATCCTAATTTCTTCAAACCCATGCTAAATTGCTCAAACCTCAGGTAAATTTTCAAACCACATAAATTTTCGTTCGGTTTCATCAAACCCATCCTAATTTCGTCAAACCCATGCTAAATATGTCAAACCTCACATAAATTTTCAAACCTCACATAAATTTTCGTTCGGTTTCATCAAACCCATCCTAATTTCTTCAAACCCATGCTAAATTGCTCAAACCTCACATAAATTTTCAAACCACATAAATTTTCGTTCGGTTTCATCAAACCCATCCTAATTTCTTCAAACCCATGCTAATTTGCTCAAACCTCAGATAAATTTTCAAACCTCATAAATTTTCGTTCGGATTCATCAAACCCATCCTAATTTCATCAAACCCATCCTAATTTCTTCAAACCCATGCTAAATTGCTCAAACCTCAGGTAAATTTTCAAACCACATAAATTTTCGTTCGGTTTCATCAAACCCATCCTAATTTCGTCAAACCCATGCTAAATATGTCAAACCTCACATACATTTTCAAACCACATAAATTTTCGTTCGGTTTCATCAAACCCATCCTAATTTCGTCAAACCCATGCTAAATATGTCAAACCTCACATAAATTTTCAAACCTCACATAAATTTTCGTTCGGTTTCATCAAACCCATCCTAATTTCTTCAAACCCATGCTAAATTGCTCAAACCTCACATAAATTTTCAAACCACATAAATTTTCGTTCGGTTTCATCAAACCCATCCTAATTTCATCAAACCCATCCTAATTTCTTCAAACCCATGCTAAATTGCTCAAACCTCAGGTAAATTTTCAAACCACATAAATTTTCGTTCGGTTTCATCAAACCCATCCTAATTTCGTCAAACCCATGCTAAATATGTCAAACCTCACATAAATTTTCAAACCTCACATAAATTTTCGTTCGGTTTCATCAAACCCATCCTAATTTCGTCAAACCCATGCTAAATATGTCAAACCTCACATAAATTTTCAAACCTCACATAAATTTTCGTTCGGTTTCATCAAACCCATCCTAATTTCTTCAAACCCATGCTAAATTGCTCAAACCTCACATAAATTTTCAAACCACATAAATTTTCGTTCGGTTTCATCAAACCCATCCTAATTTCTTCAAACCCATGCTAATTTGCTCAAACCTCAGATAAATTTTCAAACCTCATAAATTTTCGTTCGGATTCATCAAACCCATCCTAATTTCATCAAACCCATCCTAATTTCTTCAAACCCATGCTAAATTGCTCAAACCTCAGGTAAATTTTCAAACCACATAAATTTTCGTTCGGTTTCATCAAACCCATCCTAATTTCGTCAAACCCATGCTAAATATGTCAAACCTCACATAAATTTTCAAACCACATAAATTTTCGTTCGGTTTCATCAAACCCATCCTAATTTCATCAAACCCATCCTAATTTCTTCAAACCCATGCTAAATTGCTCAAACCTCAGGTAAATTTTCAAACCACATAAATTTTCGTTCGGTTTCATCAAACCCATCCTAATTTCTTCAAACCCATGCTAAATTGCTCAAACCTCACATAAATTTTCAAACCACATAAATTTTCGTTCGGTTTCATCAAACCCATCCTAATTTCTTCAAACCCATGCTAATTTGCTCAAACCTCAGATAAATTTTCAAACCTCATAAATTTTCGTTCGGATTCATCAAACCCATCCTAATTTCATCAAACCCATCCTAATTTCTTCAAACCCATGCTAAATTGCTCAAACCTCAGGTAAATTTTCAAACCACATAAATTTTCGTTCGGTTTCATCAAACCCATCCTAATTTCGTCAAACCCATGCTAAATATGTCAAACCTCACATAAATTTTCAAACCTCACATAAATTTTCGTTCGGTTTCATCAAACCCATCCTAATTTCTTCAAACCCATGCTAAATTGCTCAAACCTCAGGTAAATTTTCAAACCACATAAATTTTCGTTCGGTTTCATCAAACCCATCCTAATTTCGTCAAACCCATGCTAAATATGTCAAACCTCACATAAATTTTCAAACCACATAAATTTTCGTTCGGTTTCATCAAACCCATCCTAATTTCTTCAAACCCATGCTAATTTGCTCAAACCTCAGATAAATTTTCAAACCTCATAAATTTTCGTTCGGATTCATCAAACCCATCCTAATTTCGTCAAACCCATGCTAATTTTGTCAAACCTCACATAAATTTTCAAACCTCACATAAATTTTCGTTCGGTTTCATCAAACCCATCCTAATTTCTTCAAACCCATGCTAAATTGCTCAAACCTCACATAAATTTTCAAACCACATAAATTTTCGTTCGGTTTCATCAAACCCATCCTAATTTCATCAAACCCATCCTAATTTCTTCAAACCCATGCTAAATTGCTCAAACCTCAGGTAAATTTTCAAACCACATAAATTTTCGTTCGGTTTCATCAAACCCATCCTAATTTCGTCAAACCCATGCTAAATATGTCAAACCTCACATAAATTTTCAAACCTCACATAAATTTTCGTTCGGTTTCATCAAACCCATCCTAATTTCGTCAAACCCATGCTAAATATGTCAAACCTCACATAAATTTTCAAACCTCACATAAATTTTCGTTCGGTTTCATCAAACCCATCCTAATTTCTTCAAACCCATGCTAAATTGCTCAAACCTCACATAAATTTTCAAACCACATAAATTTTCGTTCGGTTTCATCAAACCCATCCTAATTTCATCAAACGCATCCTAATTTCTTCAAACCCATGCTAAATTGCTCAAACCTCAGGTAAATTTTCAAACCACATAAATTTTCGTTCGGTTTCATCAAACCCATCCTAATTTCTTCAAACCCATGCTAATTTGCTCAAACCTCAGATAAATTTTCAAACCTCATAAATTTTCGTTCGGATTCATCAAACCCATCCTAATTTCATCAAACCCATCCTAATTTCTTCAAACCCATGCTAAATTGCTCAAACCTCAGGTAAATTTTCAAACCACATAAATTTTCGTTCGGTTTCATCAAACCCATCCTAATTTCTTCAAACCCATGCTAAATTGCTCAAACCTCACATAAATTTTCAAACCACATAAATTTTCGTTCGGTTTCATCAAACCCATCCTAATTTCTTCAAACCCATGCTAATTTGCTCAAACCTCAGATAAATTTTCAAACCTCATAAATTTTCGTTCGGATTCATCAAACCCATCCTAATTTCATCAAACCCATCCTAATTTCTTCAAACCCATGCTAAATTGCTCAAACCTCAGGTAAATTTTCAAACCACATAAATTTTCGTTCGGTTTCATCAAACCCATCCTAATTTCGTCAAACCCATGCTAAATATGTCAAACCTCACATAAATTTTCAAACCACATAAATTTTCGTTCGGTTTCATCAAACCCATCCTAATTTCTTCAAACCCATGCTAAATTGCTCAAACCTCACATAAATTTTCAAACCACATAAATTTTCGTTCGGTTTCATCAAACCCATCCTAATTTCTTCAAACCCATGCTAATTTGCTCAAACCTCAGATAAATTTTCAAACTTCATAAATTTTCGTTCGGATTCATCAAACCCATCCTAATTTCTTCAAACCCATGCTAAATTGCTCAAACCTCACATAAATTTTCAAACCTCATAAATTTTCGTTCGGATTCATCAAACCCATCCTAATTTCATCAAACCCATCCTAATTTCTTCAAACCCATGCTAAATTGCTCAAACCTCAGGTAAATTTTCAAACCACATAAATTTTCGTTCGGTTTCATCAAACCCATCCTAATTTCGTCAAACCCATGCTAAATATGTCAAACCTCACATAAATTTTCAAACCTCACATAAATTTTCGTTCGGTTTCATCAAACCCATCCTAATTTCTTCAAACCCATGCTAAATTGCTCAAACCTCACATAAATTTTCAAAACACATAAATTTTCGTTCGGTTTCATCAAACCCATCCTAATTTCATCAAACCCATCCTAATTTGCTCAAACCTCAGATAAATTTTCAAACCTCATAAATTTTCGTTCGGATTCATCAAACCCATCCTAATTTCGTCAAACCCATGCTAATTTTGTCAAACCTCACATAAATTTTCAAACCTCACATAAATTTTCGTTCGGTTTCATCAAACCCATCCTAATTTCTTCAAACCCATGCTAAATTGCTCAAACCTCACATAAATTTTCAAACCACATAAATTTTCGTTCGGTTTCATCAAACCCATCCTAATTTCATCAAACCCATCCTAATTTCTTCAAACCCATGCTAAATTGCTCAAACCTCAGGTAAATTTTCAAACCACATAAATTTTCGTTCGGTTTCATCAAACCCATCCTAATTTCGTCAAACCCATGCTAAATATGTCAAACCTCACATAAATTTTCAAACCTCACATAAATTTTCGTTCGGTTTCATCAAACCCATCCTAATTTCGTCAAACCCATGCTAAATATGTCAAACCTCACATAAATTTTCAAACCTCACATAAATTTTCGTTCGGTTTCATCAAACCCATCCTAATTTCTTCAAACCCATGCTAAATTGCTCAAACCTCACATAAATTTTCAAACCACATAAATTTTCGTTCGGTTTCATCAAACCCATCCTAATTTCATCAAACGCATCCTAATTTCTTCAAACCCATGCTAAATTGCTCAAACCTCAGGTAAATTTTCAAACCACATAAATTTTCGTTCGGTTTCATCAAACCCATCCTAATTTCTTCAAACCCATGCTAATTTGCTCAAACCTCAGATAAATTTTCAAACCTCATAAATTTTCGTTCGGATTCATCAAACCCATCCTAATTTCATCAAACCCATCCTAATTTCTTCAAACCCATGCTAAATTGCTCAAACCTCAGGTAAATTTTCAAACCACATAAATTTTCGTTCGGTTTCATCAAACCCATCCTAATTTCTTCAAACCCATGCTAAATTGCTCAAACCTCACATAAATTTTCAAACCACATAAATTTTCGTTCGGTTTCATCAAACCCATCCTAATTTCTTCAAACCCATGCTAATTTGCTCAAACCTCAGATAAATTTTCAAACCTCATAAATTTTCGTTCGGATTCATCAAACCCATCCTAATTTCATCAAACCCATCCTAATTTCTTCAAACCCATGCTAAATTGCTCAAACCTCAGGTAAATTTTCAAACCACATAAATTTTCGTTCGGTTTCATCAAACCCATCCTAATTTCGTCAAACCCATGCTAAATATGTCAAACCTCACATAAATTTTCAAACCACATAAATTTTCGTTCGGTTTCATCAAACCCATCCTAATTTCTTCAAACCCATGCTAAATTGCTCAAACCTCACATAAATTTTCAAACCACATAAATTTTCGTTCGGTTTCATCAAACCCATCCTAATTTCTTCAAACCCATGCTAATTTGCTCAAACCTCAGATAAATTTTCAAACTTCATAAATTTTCGTTCGGATTCATCAAACCCATCCTAATTTCTTCAAACCCATGCTAAATTGCTCAAACCTCACATAAATTTTCAAACCTCATAAATTTTCGTTCGGATTCATCAAACCCATCCTAATTTCATCAAACCCATCCTAATTTCTTCAAACCCATGCTAAATTGCTCAAACCTCAGGTAAATTTTCAAACCACATAAATTTTCGTTCGGTTTCATCAAACCCATCCTAATTTCGTCAAACCCATGCTAAATATGTCAAACCTCACATAAATTTTCAAACCTCACATAAATTTTCGCTCGGTTTCATCAAACCCATCCTAATTTCTTCAAACCCATGCTAAATTGCTCAAACCTCACATAAATTTTCAAACCACATAAATTTTCGTTCGGTTTCATCAAACCCATCCTAATTTCTTCAAACCCATGCTAATTTGCTCAAACCTCAGATAAATTTTCAAACCTCATAAATTTTCGTTCGGATTCATCAAACCCATCCTAATTTCGTCAAACCCATCCTAATTTCTTCAAACCCATGCTAAATTGCTCAAACCTCAGGTAAATTTTCAAACCACATAAATTTTCGTTCGGTTTCATCAAACCCATCCTAATTTCGTCAAACCCATGCTAAATATGTCAAACCTCACATACATTTTCAAACCACATAAATTTTCGTTCGGTTTCATCAAACCCATCCTAATTTCGTCAAACCCATGCTAAATATGTCAAACCTCACATAAATTTTCAAACCTCACATAAATTTTCGTTCGGTTTCATCAAACCCATCCTAATTTCTTCAAACCCATGCTAAATTGCTCAAACCTCACATAAATTTTCAAACCACATAAATTTTCGTTCGGTTTCATCAAACCCATCCTAATTTCATCAAATCCATCCTAATTTCTTCAAACCCATGCTAAATTGCTCAAACCTCAGGTAAATTTTCAAACCACATAAATTTTCGTTCGGTTTCATCAAACCCATCCTAATTTCGTCAAACCCATGCTAAATATGTCAAACCTCACATAAATTTTCAAACCTCACATAAATTTTCGTTCGGTTTCATCAAACCCATCCTAATTTCGTCAAACCCATGCTAAATATGTCAAACCTCACATAAATTTTCAAACCTCACATAAATTTTCGTTCGGTTTCATCAAACCCATCCTAATTTCTTCAAACCCATGCTAAATTGCTCAAACCTCACATAAATTTTCAAACCACATAAATTTTCGTTCGGTTTCATCAAACCCATCCTAATTTCTTCAAACCCATGCTAATTTGCTCAAACCTCAGATAAATTTTCAAACCTCATAAATTTTCGTTCGGATTCATCAAACCCATCCTAATTTCATCAAACCCATCCTAATTTCTTCAAACCCATGCTAAATTGCTCAAACCTCAGGTAAATTTTCAAACCACATAAATTTTCGTTCGGTTTCATCAAACCCATCCTAATTTCGTCAAACCCATGCTAAATATGTCAAACCTCACATAAATTTTCAAACCACATAAATTTTCGTTCGGTTTCATCAAACCCATCCTAATTTCATCAAACCCATCCTAATTTCTTCAAACCCATGCTAAATTGCTCAAACCTCAGGTAAATTTTCAAACCACATAAATTTTCGTTCGGTTTCATCAAACCCATCCTAATTTCTTCAAACCCATGCTAAATTGCTCAAACCTCACATAAATTTTCAAACCACATAAATTTTCGTTCGGTTTCATCAAACCCATCCTAATTTCTTCAAACCCATGCTAATTTGCTCAAACCTCAGATAAATTTTCAAACCTCATAAATTTTCGTTCGGATTCATCAAACCCATCCTAATTTCATCAAACCCATCCTAATTTCTTCAAACCCATGCTAAATTGCTCAAACCTCAGGTAAATTTTCAAACCACATAAATTTTCGTTCGGTTTCATCAAACCCATCCTAATTTCGTCAAACCCATGCTAAATATGTCAAACCTCACATAAATTTTCAAACCTCACATAAATTTTCGTTCGGTTTCATCAAACCCATCCTAATTTCTTCAAACCCATGCTAAATTGCTCAAACCTCAGGTAAATTTTCAAACCACATAAATTTTCGTTCGGTTTCATCAAACCCATCCTAATTTCGTCAAACCCATGCTAAATATGTCAAACCTCACATAAATTTTCAAACCACATAAATTTTCGTTCGGTTTCATCAAACCCATCCTAATTTCTTCAAACCCATGCTAATTTGCTCAAACCTCAGATAAATTTTCAAACCTCATAAATTTTCGTTCGGATTCATCAAACCCATCCTAATTTCGTCAAACCCATGCTAATTTTGTCAAACCTCACATAAATTTTCAAACCTCACATAAATTTTCGTTCGGTTTCATCAAACCCATCCTAATTTCTTCAAACCCATGCTAAATTGCTCAAACCTCACATAAATTTTCAAACCACATAAATTTTCGTTCGGTTTCATCAAACCCATCCTAATTTCATCAAACCCATCCTAATTTCTTCAAACCCATGCTAAATTGCTCAAACCTCAGGTAAATTTTCAAACCACATAAATTTTCGTTCGGTTTCATCAAACCCATCCTAATTTCGTCAAACCCATGCTAAATATGTCAAACCTCACATAAATTTTCAAACCTCACATAAATTTTCGTTCGGTTTCATCAAACCCATCCTAATTTCGTCAAACCCATGCTAAATATGTCAAACCTCACATAAATTTTCAAACCTCACATAAATTTTCGTTCGGTTTCATCAAACCCATCCTAATTTCTTCAAACCCATGCTAAATTGCTCAAACCTCACATAAATTTTCAAACCACATAAATTTTCGTTCGGTTTCATCAAACCCATCCTAATTTCATCAAACGCATCCTAATTTCTTCAAACCCATGCTAAATTGCTCAAACCTCAGGTAAATTTTCAAACCACATAAATTTTCGTTCGGTTTCATCAAACCCATCCTAATTTCTTCAAACCCATGCTAATTTGCTCAAACCTCAGATAAATTTTCAAACCTCATAAATTTTCGTTCGGATTCATCAAACCCATCCTAATTTCATCAAACCCATCCTAATTTCTTCAAACCCATGCTAAATTGCTCAAACCTCAGGTAAATTTTCAAACCACATAAATTTTCGTTCGGTTTCATCAAACCCATCCTAATTTCTTCAAACCCATGCTAAATTGCTCAAACCTCACATAAATTTTCAAACCACATAAATTTTCGTTCGGTTTCATCAAACCCATCCTAATTTCTTCAAACCCATGCTAATTTGCTCAAACCTCAGATAAATTTTCAAACCTCATAAATTTTCGTTCGGATTCATCAAACCCATCCTAATTTCATCAAACCCATCCTAATTTCTTCAAACCCATGCTAAATTGCTCAAACCTCAGGTAAATTTTCAAACCACATAAATTTTCGTTCGGTTTCATCAAACCCATCCTAATTTCGTCAAACCCATGCTAAATATGTCAAACCTCACATAAATTTTCAAACCACATAAATTTTCGTTCGGTTTCATCAAACCCATCCTAATTTCTTCAAACCCATGCTAAATTGCTCAAACCTCACATAAATTTTCAAACCACATAAATTTTCGTTCGGTTTCATCAAACCCATCCTAATTTCTTCAAACCCATGCTAATTTGCTCAAACCTCAGATAAATTTTCAAACTTCATAAATTTTCGTTCGGATTCATCAAACCCATCCTAATTTCTTCAAACCCATGCTAAATTGCTCAAACCTCACATAAATTTTCAAACCTCATAAATTTTCGTTCGGATTCATCAAACCCATCCTAATTTCATCAAACCCATCCTAATTTCTTCAAACCCATGCTAAATTGCTCAAACCTCAGGTAAATTTTCAAACCACATAAATTTTCGTTCGGTTTCATCAAACCCATCCTAATTTCGTCAAACCCATGCTAAATATGTCAAACCTCACATAAATTTTCAAACCTCACATAAATTTTCGTTCGGTTTCATCAAACCCATCCTAATTTCTTCAAACCCATGCTAAATTGCTCAAACCTCACATAAATTTTCAAAACACATAAATTTTCGTTCGGTTTCATCAAACCCATCCTAATTTCTTCAAACCCATGCTAATTTGCTCAAACCTCAGATAAATTTTCAAACCTCATAAATTTTCGTTCGGATTCATCAAACCCATCCTAATTTCATCAAACCCATCCTAATTTCTTCAAACCCATGCTAAATTGCTCAAACCTCAGGTAAATTTTCAAACCACATAAATTTTCGTTCGGTTTCATCAAACCCATCCTAATTTCGTCAAACCCATGCTAAATATGTCAAACCTCACATAAATTTTCAAACCACATAAATTTTCGTTCGGTTTCATCAAACCCATCCTAATTTCGTCAAACCCATGCTAAATATGTCAAACCTCACATAAATTTTCAAACCTCACATAAATTTTCGTTCGGTTTCATCAAACCCATCCTAATTTCTTCAAACCCATGCTAAATTGCTCAAACCTCACATAAATTTTCAAACCACATAAATTTTCGTTCGGTTTCATCAAACCCATCCTAATTTCATCAAACCCATCCTAATTTCTTCAAACCCATGCTAAATTGCTCAAACCTCAGGTAAATTTTCAAACCACATAAATTTTCGTTCGGTTTCATCAAACCCATCCTAATTTCGTCAAACCCATGCTAAATATGTCAAACCTCACATAAATTTTCAAACCTCACATAAATTTTCGTTCGGTTTCATCAAACCCATCCTAATTTCGTCAAACCCATGCTAAATATGTCAAACCTCACATAAATTTTCAAACCTCACATAAATTTTCGTTCGGTTTCATCAAACCCATCCTAATTTCTTCAAACCCATGCTAAATTGCTCAAACCTCACATAAATTTTCAAACCACATAAATTTTCGTTCGGTTTCATCAAACCCATCCTAATTTCATCAAACCCATCCTAATTTCTTCAAACCCATGCTAAATTGCTCAAACCTCAGGTAAATTTTCAAACCACATAAGTTTTCGTTCGGTTTCATCAAACCCATCCTAATTTCTTCAAACCCATGCTAATTTGCTCAAACCTCAGATAAATTTTCAAACCTCATAAATTTTCGTTCGGATTCATCAAACCCATCCTAATTTCATCAAACCCATCCTAATTTCTTCAAACCCATGCTAAATTGCTCAAACCTCAGGTAAATTTTCAAACCACATAAATTTTCGTTCGGTTTCATCAAACCCATCCTAATTTCTTCAAACCCATGCTAAATTGCTCAAACCTCACATAAATTTTCAAACCACATAAATTTTCGTTCGGTTTCATCAAACCCATCCTAATTTCATCAAACCCATCCTAATTTCTTCAAACCCATGCTAAATTGCTCAAACCTCAGGTAAATTTTCAAACCACATAAATTTTCGTTCGGTTTCATCAAACCCATCCTAATTTCTTCAAACCCATGCTAATTTGCTCAAACCTCAGATAAATTTTCAAACCTCATAAATTTTCGTTCGGATTCATCAAACCCATCCTAATTTCATCAAACCCATCCTAATTTCTTCAAACCCATGCTAAATTGCTCAAACCTCAGGTAAATTTTCAAACCACATAAATTTTCGTTCGGTTTCATCAAACCCATCCTAATTTCGTCAAACCCATGCTAAATATGTCAAACCTCACATAAATTTTCAAACCTCACATAAATTTTCGTTCGGTTTCATCAAACCCATCCTAATTTCGTCAAACCCATGCTAAATATGTCAAACCTCACATAAATTTTCAAACCTCACATAAATTTTCGTTCGGTTTCATCAAACCCATCCTAATTTCTTCAAACCCATGCTAATTTGCTCAAACCTCAGATAAATTTTCAAACCTCATAAATTTTCGTTCGGATTCATCAAACCCATCCTAATTTCATCAAACCCATCCTAATTTCTTCAAACCCATGCTAAATTGCTCAAACCTCAGGTAAATTTTCAAACCACATAAATTTTCGTTCGGTTTCATCAAACCCATCCTAATTTCGTCAAACCCATGCTAAATATGTCAAACCTCACATAAATTTTCAAACCACATAAATTTTCGTTCGGTTTCATCAAACCCATCCTAATTTCTTCAAACCCATGCTAAATTGCTCAAACCTCACATAAATTTTCAAACCACATAAATTTTCGTTCGGTTTCATCAAACCCATCCTAATTTCTTCAAACCCATGCTAATTTGCTCAAACCTCAGATAAATTTTCAAACCTCATAAATTTTCGTTCGGATTCATCAAACCCATCCTAATTTCTTCAAACCCATGCTAAATTGCTCAAACCTCACATAAATTTTCAAACCTCATAAATTTTCGTTCGGATTCATCAAACCCATCCTAATTTCATCAAACCCATCCTAATTTCTTCAAACCCATGCTAAATTGCTCAAACCTCAGGTAAATTTTCAAACCACATAAATTTTCGTTCGGTTTCATCAAACCCATCCTAATTTCGTCAAACCCATGCTAAATATGTCAAACCTCACATAAATTTTCAAACCTCACATAAATTTTCGTTCGGTTTCATCAAACCCATCCTAATTTCTTCAAACCCATGCTAAATTGCTCAAACCTCACATAAATTTTCAAACCACATAAATTTTCGTTCGGTTTCATCAAACCCATCCTAATTTCATCAAACCCATCCTAATTTCTTCAAACCCATGCTAAATTGCTCAAACCTCAGGTAAATTTTCAAACCACATAAATTTTCGTTCGGTTTCATCAAACCCATCCTAATTTCGTCAAACCCATGCTAAATATGTCAAACCTCACATAAATTTTCAAACCTCACATAAATTTTCGTTCGGTTCCATCAAACCCATCCTAATTTCGTCAAACCCATGCTAAATATGTCAAACCTCACATAAATTTTCAAACCTCACATAAATTTTCGTTCGGTTTCATCAAACCCTTCCTAATTTCTTCAAACCCATGCTAAATTGCTCAAACCTCACATAAATTTTCAAACCACATAAATTTTCGTTCGGTTTCATCAAACCCATCCTAATTTCTTCAAACCCATGCTAATTTGCTCAAACCTCAGATAAATTTTCAAACCTCATAAATTTTCGTTCGGATTCATCAAACCCATCCTAATTTCGTCAAACCCATGCTAATTTTGTCAAACCTCACATAAATTTTCAAACCTCACATAAATTTTCGTTCGGTTTCATCAAACCCATCCTAATTTCTTCAAACCCATGCTAAATTGCTCAAACCTCACATAAATTTTCGTTCGGTTTCATCAAACCCATCCTAATTTCATCAAACCCATCCTAATTTCTTCAAACCCATGCTAAATTGCTCAAACCTCAGGTAAATTTTCAAACCACATAAATTTTCGTTCGGTTTCATCAAACCCATCCTAATTTCGTCAAACCCATGCTAAATATGTCAAACCTCACATAAATTTTCAAACCTCACATAAATTTTCGTTCGGTTTCATCAAACCCATCCTAATTTCGTCAAACCCATGCTAAATATGTCAAACCTCACATAAATTTTCAAACCTCACATAAATTTTCGTTCGGTTTCATCAAACCCATCCTAATTTCTTCAAACCCATGCTAAATTGCTCAAACCTCACATAAATTTTCAAACCACATAAATTTTCGTTCGGTTTCATCAAACCCATCCTAATTTCATCAAACCCATCCTAATTTCTTCAAACCCATGCTAAATTGCTCAAACCTCAGGTAAATTTTCAAACCACATAAATTTTCGTTCGGTTTCATCAAACCCATCCTAATTTCTTCAAACCCATGCTAATTTGCTCAAACCTCAGATAAATTTTCAAACCTCATAAATTTTCGTTCGGATTCATCAAACCCATCCTAATTTCATCAAACCCATCCTAATTTCTTCAAACCCATGCTAAATTGCTCAAACCTCAGGTAAATTTTCAAACCACATAAATTTTCGTTCGGTTTCATCAAACCCATCCTAATTTCTTCAAACCCATGCTAAATTGCTCAAACCTCACATAAATTTTCAAACCACATAAATTTTCGTTCGGTTTCATCAAACCCATCCTAATTTCATCAAACCCATCCTAATTTCTTCAAACCCATGCTAAATATGTCAAACCTCACATAAATTTTCAAACCTCACATAAATTTTCGTTCGGTTCCATCAAACCCATCCTAATTTCGTCAAACCCATGCTAAATATGTCAAACCTCACATAAATTTTCAAACCTCACATAAATTTTCGTTCGGTTTCATCAAACCCTTCCTAATTTCTTCAAACCCATGCTAAATTGCTCAAACCTCACATAAATTTTCAAACCACATAAATTTTCGTTCGGTTTCATCAAACCCATCCTAATTTCATCAAACCCATCCTAATTTCTTCAAACCCATGCTAAATTGCTCAAACCTCAGGTAAATTTTCAAACCACATAAATTTTCGTTCGGTTTCATCAAACCCATCCTAATTTCTTCAAACCCATGCTAATTTGCTCAAACCTCAGATAAATTTTCAAACCTCATAAATTTTCGTTCGGATTCATCAAACCCATCCTAATTTCATCAAACCCATCCTAATTTCTTCAAACCCATGCTAAATTGCTCAAACCTCAGGTAAATTTTCAAACCACATAAATTTTCGTTCGGTTTCATCAAACCCATCCTAATTTCTTCAAACCCATGCTAAATTGCTCAAACCTCACATAAATTTTCAAACCACATAAATTTTCGTTCGGTTTCATCAAACCCATCCTAATTTCTTCAAACCCATGCTAATTTGCTCAAACCTCAGATAAATTTTCAAACCTCATAAATTTTCGTTCGGATTCATCAAACCCATCCTAATTTCTTCAAACCCATGCTAAATTGCTCAAACCTCACATAAATTTTCAAACCTCATAAATTTTCGTTCGGATTCATCAAACCCATCCTAATTTCATCAAACCCATCCTAATTTCTTCAAACCCATGCTAAATATGTCAAACCTCACATAAATTTTCAAACCTCACATAAATTTTCGTTCGGTTTCATCAAACCCATCCTAATTTCGTCAAACCCATGCTAAATATGTCAAACCTCACATAAATTTTCAAACCTCACATAAATTTTCGTTCGGTTTCATCAAACCCATCCTAATTTCTTCAAACCCATGCTAAATTGCTCAAACCTCACATAAATTTTCAAACCACATAAATTTTCGTTCGGTTTCATCAAACCCATCCTAATTTCATCAAACCCATCCTAATTTCTTCAAACCCATGCTAAATTGCTCAAACCTCAGGTAAATTTTCAAACCACATAAATTTTCGTTCGGTTTCATCAAACCCATCCTAATTTCGTCAAACCCATGCTAAATATGTCAAACCTCACATAAATTTTCAAACCTCACATAAATTTTCGTTCGGTTTCATCAAACCCATCCTAATTTCTTCAAACCCATGCTAAATTGCTCAAACCTCAGGTAAATTTTCAAACCACATAAATTTTCGTTCGGTTTCATCAAACCCATCCTAATTTCTTCAAACCCATGCTAATTTGCTCAAACCTCAGATAAATTTTCAAACCTCATAAATTTTCGTTCGGATTCATCAAACCCATCCTAATTTCGTCAAACCCATGCTAATTTTGTCAAACCTCACATAAATTTTCAAACCTCACATAAATTTTCGTTCGGTTTCATCAAACCCATCCTAATTTCTTCAAACCCATGCTAAATTGCTCAAACCTCACATAAATTTTCAAACCACATAAATTTTCGTTCGGTTTCATCAAACCCATCCTAATTTCATCAAACCCATCCTAATTTCTTCAAACCCATGCTAAATTGCTCAAACCTCAGGTAAATTTTCAAACCACATAAATTTTCGTTCGGTTTCATCAAACCCATCCTAATTTCGTCAAACCCATGCTAAATATGTCAAACCTCACATAAATTTTCAAACCTCACATAAATTTTCGTTCGGTTTCATCAAACCCATCCTAATTTCGTCAAACCCATGCTAAATATGTCAAACCTCACATAAATTTTCAAACCTCACATAAATTTTCGTTCGGTTTCATCAAACCCATCCTAATTTCTTCAAACCCATGCTAATTTGCTCAAACCTCAGATAAATTTTCAAACCTCATAAATTTTCGTTCGGATTCATCAAACCCATCCTAATTTCGTCAAACCCATGCTAATTTTGTCAAACCTCACATAAATTTTCAAACCTCACATAAATTTTCGTTCGGTTTCATCAAACCCATCCTAATTTCTTCAAACCCATGCTAAATTGCTCAAACCTCACATAAATTTTCAAACCACATAAATTTTCGTTCGGTTTCATCAAACCCATCCTAATTTCATCAAACCCATCCTAATTTCTTCAAACCCATGCTAAATTGCTCAAACCTCAGGTAAATTTTCAAACCACATAAATTTTCGTTCGGTTTCATCAAACCCATCCTAATTTCGTCAAACCCATGCTAAATATGTCAAACCTCACATAAATTTTCAAACCTCACATAAATTTTCGTTCGGTTTCATCAAACCCATCCTAATTTCTTCAAACCCATGCTAAATTGCTCAAACCTCAGGTAAATTTTCAAACCACATAAATTTTCGTTCGGTTTCATCAAACCCATCCTAATTTCTTCAAACCCATGCTAATTTGCTCAAACCTCAGATAAATTTTCAAACCTCATAAATTTTCGTTCGGATTCATCAAACCCATCCTAATTTCGTCAAACCCATGCTAATTTTGTCAAACCTCACATAAATTTTCAAACCACATAAATTTTCGTTCGGTTTCATCAAACCCATCCTAATTTCTTCAAACCCATGCTAATTTGCTCAAACCTCAGATAAATTTTCAAACCTCATAAATTTTCGTTCGGATTCATCAAACCCATCCTAATTTCATCAAACCCATCCTAATTTCTTCAAACCCATGCTAAATTGCTCAAACCTCAGGTAAATTTTCAAACCACATAAATTTTCGTTCGGTTTCATCAAACCCATCCTAATTTCGTCAAACCCATGCTAAATATGTCAAACCTCACATAAATTTTCAAACCTCACATAAATTTTCGTTCGGTTTCATCAAACCCATCCTAATTTCGTCAAACCCATGCTAAATATGTCAAACCTCACATAAATTTTCAAACCTCACATAAATTTTCGTTCGGTTTCATCAAACCCATCCTAATTTCTTCAAACCCATGCTAATTTGCTCAAACCTCAGATAAATTTTCAAACCTCATAAATTTTCGTTCGGATTCATCAAACCCATCCTAATTTCATCAAACCCATCCTAATTTCTTCAAACCCATGCTAAATTGCTCAAACCTCAGGTAAATTTTCAAACCACATAAATTTTCGTTCGGTTTCATCAAACCCATCCTAATTTCGTCAAACCCATGCTAAATATGTCAAACCTCACATAAATTTTCAAACCACATAAATTTTCGTTCGGTTTCATCAAACCCATCCTAATTTCTTCAAACCCATGCTAAATTGCTCAAACCTCACATAAATTTTCAAACCACATAAATTTTCGTTCGGTTTCATCAAACCCATCCTAATTTCTTCAAACCCATGCTAATTTGCTCAAACCTCAGATAAATTTTCAAACCTCATAAATTTTCGTTCGGATTCATCAAACCCATCCTAATTTCTTCAAACCCATGCTAAATTGCTCAAACCTCACATAAATTTTCAAACCTCATAAATTTTCGTTCGGATTCATCAAACCCATCCTAATTTCATCAAACCCATCCTAATTTCTTCAAACCCATGCTAAATTGCTCAAACCTCAGGTAAATTTTCAAACCACATAAATTTTCGTTCGGTTTCATCAAACCCATCCTAATTTCGTCAAACCCATGCTAAATATGTCAAACCTCACATAAATTTTCAAACCTCACATAAATTTTCGTTCGGTTTCATCAAACCCATCCTAATTTCTTCAAACCCATGCTAAATTGCTCAAACCTCACATAAATTTTCAAACCACATAAATTTTCGTTCGGTTTCATCAAACCCATCCTAATTTCATCAAACCCATCCTAATTTCTTCAAACCCATGCTAAATTGCTCAAACCTCAGGTAAATTTTCAAACCACATAAATTTTCGTTCGGTTTCATCAAACCCATCCTAATTTCGTCAAACCCATGCTAAATATGTCAAACCTCACATAAATTTTCAAACCTCACATAAATTTTCGTTCGGTTCCATCAAACCCATCCTAATTTCGTCAAACCCATGCTAAATATGTCAAACCTCACATAAATTTTCAAACCTCATAAATTTTCGTTCGGTTTCATCAAACCCTTCCTAATTTCTTCAAACCCATGCTAAATTGCTCAAACCTCACATAAATTTTCAAACCACATAAATTTTCGTTCGGTTTCATCAAACCCATCCTAATTTCTTCAAACCCATGCTAATTTGCTCAAACCTCAGATAAATTTTCAAACCTCATAAATTTTCGTTCGGATTCATCAAACCCATCCTAATTTCGTCAAACCCATGCTAATTTTGTCAAACCTCACATAAATTTTCAAACCTCACATAAATTTTCGTTCGGTTTCATCAAACCCATCCTAATTTCTTCAAACCCATGCTAAATTGCTCAAACCTCACATAAATTTTCAAACCACATAAATTTTCGTTCGGTTTCATCAAACCCATCCTAATTTCATCAAACCCATCCTAATTTCTTCAAACCCATGCTAAATTGCTCAAACCTCAGGTAAATTTTCAAACCACATAAATTTTCGTTCGGTTTCATCAAACCCATCCTAATTTCGTCAAACCCATGCTAAATATGTCAAACCTCACATAAATTTTCAAACCTCACATAAATTTTCGTTCGGTTTCATCAAACCCATCCTAATTTCGTCAAACCCATGCTAAATATGTCAAACCTCACATAAATTTTCAAACCTCACATAAATTTTCGTTCGGTTTCATCAAACCCATCCTAATTTCTTCAAACCCATGCTAAATTGCTCAAACCTCACATAAATTTTCAAACCACATAAATTTTCGTTCGGTTTCATCAAACCCATCCTAATTTCATCAAACCCATCCTAATTTCTTCAAACCCATGCTAAATTGCTCAAACCTCAGGTTAATTTTCAAACCACATAAATTTTCGTTCGGTTTCATCAAACCCATCCTAATTTCTTCAAACCCATGCTAATTTGCTCAAACCTCAGATAAATTTTCAAACCTCATAAATTTTCGTTCGGATTCATCAAACCCATCCTAATTTCATCAAACCCATCCTAATTTCTTCAAACCCATGCTAAATTGCTCAAACCTCAGGTAAATTTTCAAACCACATAAATTTTCGTTCGGTTTCATCAAACCCATCCTAATTTCTTCAAACCCATGCTAAATTGCTCAAACCTCACATAAATTTTCAAACCACATAAATTTTCGTTCGGTTTCATCAAACCCATCCTAATTTCATCAAACCCATCCTAATTTCTTCAAACCCATGCTAAATATGTCAAACCTCACATAAATTTTCAAACCTCACATAAATTTTCGTTCGGTTCCATCAAACCCATCCTAATTTCGTCAAACCCATGCTAAATATGTCAAACCTCACATAAATTTTCAAACCTCACATAAATTTTCGTTCGGTTTCATCAAACCCTTCCTAATTTCTTCAAACCCATGCTAAATTGCTCAAACCTCACATAAATTTTCAAACCACATAAATTTTCGTTCGGTTTCATCAAACCCATCCTAATTTCATCAAACCCATCCTAATTTCTTCAAACCCATGCTAAATTGCTCAAACCTCAGGTAAATTTTCAAACCACATAAATTTTCGTTCGGTTTCATCAAACCCATCCTAATTTCTTCAAACCCATGCTAATTTGCTCAAACCTCAGATAAATTTTCAAACCTCATAAATTTTCGTTCGGATTCATCAAACCCATCCTAATTTCATCAAACCCATCCTAATTTCTTCAAACCCATGCTAAATTGCTCAAACCTCAGGTAAATTTTCAAACCACATAAATTTTCGTTCGGTTTCATCAAACCCATCCTAATTTCTTCAAACCCATGCTAAATTGCTCAAACCTCACATAAATTTTCAAACCACATAAATTTTCGTTCGGTTTCATCAAACCCATCCTAATTTCTTCAAACCCATGCTAATTTGCTCAAACCTCAGATAAATTTTCAAACCTCATAAATTTTCGTTCGGATTCATCAAACCCATCCTAATTTCTTCAAACCCATGCTAAATTGCTCAAACCTCACATAAATTTTCAAACCTCATAAATTTTCGTTCGGATTCATCAAACCCATCCTAATTTCATCAAACCCATCCTAATTTCTTCAAACCCATGCTAAATATGTCAAACCTCACATAAATTTTCAAACCTCACATAAATTTTCGTTCGGTTTCATCAAACCCATCCTAATTTCGTCAAACCCATGCTAAATATGTCAAACCTCACATAAATTTTCAAACCTCACATAAATTTTCGTTCGGTTTCATCAAACCCATCCTAATTTCTTCAAACCCATGCTAAATTGCTCAAACCTCACATAAATTTTCAAACCACATAAATTTTCGTTCGGTTTCATCAAACCCATCCTAATTTCATCAAACCCATCCTAATTTCTTCAAACCCATGCTAAATTGCTCAAACCTCAGGTAAATTTTCAAACCACATAAATTTTCGTTCGGTTTCATCAAACCCATCCTAATTTCGTCAAACCCATGCTAAATATGTCAAACCTCACATAAATTTTCAAACCTCACATAAATTTTCGTTCGGTTTCATCAAACCCATCCTAATTTCTTCAAACCCATGCTAAATTGCTCAAACCTCAGGTAAATTTTCAAACCACATAAATTTTCGTTCGGTTTCATCAAACCCATCCTAATTTCTTCAAACCCATGCTAATTTGCTCAAACCTCAGATAAATTTTCAAACCTCATAAATTTTCGTTCGGATTCATCAAACCCATCCTAATTTCGTCAAACCCATGCTAATTTTGTCAAACCTCACATAAATTTTCAAACCTCACATAAATTTTCGTTCGGTTTCATCAAACCCATCCTAATTTCTTCAAACCCATGCTAAATTGCTCAAACCTCACATAAATTTTCAAACCACATAAATTTTCGTTCGGTTTCATCAAACCCATCCTAATTTCATCAAACCCATCCTAATTTCTTCAAACCCATGCTAAATTGCTCAAACCTCAGGTAAATTTTCAAACCACATAAATTTTCGTTCGGTTTCATCAAACCCATCCTAATTTCGTCAAACCCATGCTAAATATGTCAAACCTCACATAAATTTTCAAACCTCACATAAATTTTCGTTCGGTTTCATCAAACCCATCCTAATTTCGTCAAACCCATGCTAAATATGTCAAACCTCACATAAATTTTCAAACCTCATAAATTTTCGTTCGGTTTCATCAAACCCATCCTAATTTCTTCAAACCCATGCTAATTTGCTCAAACCTCAGATAAATTTTCAAACCTCATAAATTTTCGTTCGGATTCATCAAACCCATCCTAATTTCGTCAAACCCATGCTAATTTTGTCAAACCTCACATAAATTTTCAAACCTCACATAAATTTTCGTTCGGTTTCATCAAACCCATCCTAATTTCTTCAAACCCATGCTAAATTGCTCAAACCTCACATAAATTTTCAAACCACATAAATTTTCGTTCGGTTTCATCAAACCCATCCTAATTTCATCAAACCCATCCTAATTTCTTCAAACCCATGCTAAATTTCTCAAACCTCAGGTAAATTTTCAAACCACATAAATTTTCGTTCGGTTTCATCAAACCCATCCTAATTTCGTCAAACCCATGCTAAATATGTCAAACCTCACATAAATTTTCAAACCTCACATAAATTTTCGTTCGGTTTCATCAAACCCATCCTAATTTCTTCAAACCCATGCTAAATTGCTCAAACCTCAGGTAAATTTTCAAACCACATAAATTTTCGTTCGGTTTCATCAAACCCATCCTAATTTCTTCAAACCCATGCTAATTTGCTCAAACCTCAGATAAATTTTCAAACCTCATAAATTTTCGTTCGGATTCATCAAACCCATCCTAATTTCGTCAAACCCATGCTAATTTTGTCAAACCTCACATAAATTTTCAAACCTCACATAAATTTTCGTTCGGTTTCATCAAACCCATCCTAATTTCTTCAAACCCATGCTAAATTGCTCAAACCTCACATAAATTTTCAAACCACATAAATTTTCGTTCGGTTTCATCAAACCCATCCTAATTTCATCAAACCCATCCTAATTTCTTCAAACCCATGCTAAATTGCTCAAACCTCAGGTAAATTTTCAAACCACATAAATTTTCGTTCGGTTTCATCAAACCCATCCTAATTTCGTCAAACCCATGCTAAATATGTCAAACCTCACATAAATTTTCAAACCTCACATAAATTTTCGTTCGGTTTCATCAAACCCATCCTAATTTCGTCAAACCCATGCTAAATATGTCAAACCTCACATAAATTTTCAAACCTCACATAAATTTTCGTTCGGTTTCATCAAACCCATCCTAATTTCTTCAAACCCATGCTAAATTGCTCAAACCTCACATAAATTTTCAAACCACATAAATTTTCGTTCGGTTTCATCAAACCCATCCTAATTTCATCAAACCCATCCTAATTTCTTCAAACCCATGCTAAATTGCTCAAACCTCAGGTAAATTTTCAAACCACATAAATTTTCGTTCGGTTTCATCAAACCCATCCTAATTTCTTCAAACCCATGCTAATTTGCTCAAACCTCAGATAAATTTTCAAACCTCATAAATTTTCGTTCGGATTCATCAAACCCATCCTAATTTCATCAAACCCATCCTAATTTCTTCAAACCCATGCTAAATTGCTCAAACCTCAGGTAAATTTTCAAACCACATAAATTTTCGTTCGGTTTCATCAAACCCATCCTAATTTCTTCAAACCCATGCTAAATTGCTCAAACCTCACATAAATTTTCAAACCACATAAATTTTCGTTCGGTTTCATCAAACCCATCCTAATTTCATCAAACCCATCCTAATTTCTTCAAACCCATGCTAAATTGCTCAAACCTCAGGTAAATTTTCAAACCACATAAATTTTCGTTCGGTTTCATCAAACCCATCCTAATTTCGTCAAACCCATGCTAAATATGTCAAACCTCACATAAATTTTCAAACCTCACATAAATTTTCGTTCGGTTTCATCAAACCCATCCTAATTTCTTCAAACCCATGCTAAATTGCTCAAACCTCAGGTAAATTTTCAAACCACATAAATTTTCGTTCGGTTTCATCAAACCCATCCTAATTTCGTCAAACCCATGCTAAATATGTCAAACCTCACATAAATTGTCAAACCACATAAATTTTCGTTCGGTTTCATCAAACCCATCCTAATTTCTTCAAACCCATGCTAATTTGCTCAAACCTCAGATAAATTTTCAAACCTCAGATAAATTTTCAAACCTCATAAATTTTCGTTCGGATTCATCAAACCCATCCTAATTTCGTCAAACCCATGCTAATTTTGTCAAACCTCACATAAATTTTCAAACCTCACATAAATTTTCGTTCGGTTTCATCAAACCCATCCTAATTTCTTCAAACCCATGCTAAATTGCTCAAACCTCACATAAATTTTCAAACCACATAAATTTTCGTTCGGTTTCATCAAACCCATCCTAATTTCATCAAACCCATCCTAATTTCTTCAAACCCATGCTAAATTGCTCAAACCTCAGGTAAATTTTCAAACCACATAAATTTTCGTTCGGTTTCATCAAACCCATCCTAATTTCGTCAAACCCATGCTAAATATGTCAAACCTCACATAAATTTTCAAACCTCACATAAATTTTCGTTCGGTTTCATCAAACCCATCCTAATTTCGTCAAACCCATGCTAAATATGTCAAACCTCACATAAATTTTCAAACCTCACATAAATTTTCGTTCGGTTTCATCAAACCCATCCTAATTTCTTCAAACCCATGCTAAATTGCTCAAACCTCACATAAATTTTCAAACCACATAAATTTTCGTTCGGTTTCATCAAACCCATCCTAATTTCATCAAACCCATCCTAATTTCTTCAAACCCATGCTAAATTGCTCAAACCTCAGGTAAATTTTCAAACCACATAAATTTTCGTTCGGTTTCATCAAACCCATCCTAATTTCTTCAAACCCATGCTAATTTGCTCAAACCTCAGATAAATTTTCAAACCTCATAAATTTTCGTTCGGATTCATCAAACCCATCCTAATTTCATCAAACCCATCCTAATTTCTTCAAACCCATGCTAAATTGCTCAAACCTCAGGTAAATTTTCAAACCACATAAATTTTCGTTCGGTTTCATCAAACCCATCCTAATTTCTTCAAACCCATGCTAAATTGCTCAAACCTCACATAAATTTTCAAACCACATAAATTTTCGTTCGGTTTCATCAAACCCATCCTAATTTCTTCAAACCCATGCTAATTTGCTCAAACCTCAGATAAATTTTCAAACCTCATAAATTTTCGTTCGGATTCATCAAACCCATCCTAATTTCATCAAACCCATCCTAATTTCTTAAACCCATGCTAAATTGCTCAAACCTCAGGTAAATTTTCAAACCACATAAGTTTTCGTTCGGTTTCATCAAACCCATCCTAATTTCGTCAAACCCATGCTAAATATGTCAAACCTCACATAAATTTTCAAACCACATAAATTTTCGTTCGGTTTCATCAAACCCATCCTAATTTCTTCAAACCCATGCTAAATTGCTCAAACCTCACATAAATTTTCAAACCACATAAATTTTCGTTCGGTTTCATCAAACCCATCCTAATTTCTTCAAACCCATGCTAATTTGCTCAAACCTCAGATAAATTTTCAAACTTCATAAATTTTCGTTCGGATTCATCAAACCCATCCTAATTTCTTCAAACCCATGCTAAATTGCTCAAACCTCACATAAATTTTCAAACCTCATAAATTTTCGTTCGGATTCATCAAACCCATCCTAATTTCATCAAACCCATCCTAATTTCTTCAAACCCATGCTAAATTGCTCAAACCTCAGGTAAATTTTCAAACCACATAAATTTTCGTTCGGTTTCATCAAACCCATCCTAATTTCGTCAAACCCATGCTAAATATGTCAAACCTCACATAAATTTTCAAACCTCACATAAATTTTCGTTCGGTTTCATCAAACCCATCCTAATTTCTTCAAACCCATGCTAAATTGCTCAAACCTCACATAAATTTTCAAACCACATAAATTTTCGTTCGGTTTCATCAAACCCATCCTAATTTCGTCAAACCCATGCTAAATATGTCAAACCTCACATAAATTTTCAAACCACATAAATTTTCGTTCGGTTTCATCAAACCCATCCTAATTTCTTCAAACCCATGCTAATTTGCTCAAACCTCAGATAAATTTTCAAACCTCATAAATTTTCGTTCGGATTCATCAAACCCATCCTAATTTCGTCAAACCCATGCTAATTTTGTCAAACCTCACATAAATTTTCAAACCTCACATAAATTTTCGTTCGGTTTCATCAAACCCATCCTAATTTCTTCAAACCCATGCTAAATTGCTCAAACCTCACATAAATTTTCAAACCACATAAATTTTCGTTCGGTTTCATCAAACCCATCCTAATTTCATCAAACCCATCCTAATTTCTTCAAACCCATGCTAAATTGCTCAAACCTCAGGTAAATTTTCAAACCACATAAATTTTCGTTCGGTTTCATCAAACCCATCCTAATTTCGTCAAACCCATGCTAAATATGTCAAACCTCACATAAATTTTCAAACCTCACATAAATTTTCGTTCGGTTTCATCAAACCCATCCTAATTTCGTCAAACCCATGCTAAATATGTCAAACCTCACATAAATTTTCAAACCTCACATAAATTTTCGTTCGGTTTCATCAAACCCATCCTAATTTCTTCAAACCCATGCTAAATTGCTCAAACCTCACATAAATTTTCAAACCACATAAATTTTCGTTCGGTTTCATCAAACCCATCCTAATTTCATCAAACCCATCCTAATTTCTTCAAACCCATGCTAAATTGCTCAAACCTCAGGTAAATTTTCAAACCACATAAATTTTCGTTCGGTTTCATCAAACCCATCCTAATTTCTTCAAACCCATGCTAATTTGCTCAAACCTCAGATAAATTTTCAAACCTCATAAATTTTCGTTCGGATTCATCAAACCCATCCTAATTTCATCAAACCCATCCTAATTTCTTCAAACCCATGCTAAATTGCTCAAACCTCAGGTAAATTTTCAAACCACATAAATTTTCGTTCGGTTTCATCAAACCCATCCTAATTTCTTCAAACCCATGCTAAATTGCTCAAACCTCACATAAATTTTCAAACCACATAAATTTTCGTTCGGTTTCATCAAACCCATCCTAATTTCATCAAACCCATCCTAATTTCTTCAAACCCATGCTAAATTGCTCAAACCTCAGGTAAATTTTCAAACCACATAAATTTTCGTTCGGTTTCATCAAACCCATCCTAATTTCGTCAAACCCATGCTAAATATGTCAAACCTCACATAAATTTTCAAACCTCACATAAATTTTCGTTCGGTTTCATCAAACCCATCCTAATTTCTTCAAACCCATGCTAAATTGCTCAAACCTCAGGTAAATTTTCAAACCACATAAATTTTCGTTCGGTTTCATCAAACCCATCCTAATTTCGTCAAACCCATGCTAAATATGTCAAACCTCACATAAATTTTCAAACCACATAAATTTTCGTTCGGTTTCATCAAACCCATCCTAATTTCTTCAAACCCATGCTAATTTGCTCAAACCTCAGATAAATTTTCAAACCTCATAAATTTTCGTTCGGATTCATCAAACCCATCCTAATTTCGTCAAACCCATGCTAATTTTGTCAAACCTCACATAAATTTTCAAACCTCACATAAATTTTCGTTCGGTTTCATCAAACCCATCCTAATTTCTTCAAACCCATGCTAAATTGCTCAAACCTCACATAAATTTTCAAACCACATAAATTTTCGTTCGGTTTCATCAAACCCATCCTAATTTCTTCAAACCCATGCTAATTTGCTCAAACCTCAGATAAATTTTCAAACCTCATAAATTTTCGTTCGGATTCATCAAACCCATCCTAATTTCTTCAAACCCATGCTAAATTGCTCAAACCTCACATAAATTTTCAAACCTCATAAATTTTCGTTCGGATTCATCAAACCCATCCTAATTTCATCAAACCCATCCTTATTTCTTCAAACCCATGCTAAATTGCTCAAACCTCAGGTAAATTTTCAAACCACATAAATTTTCGTTCGGTTTCATCAAACCCATCCTAATTTCGTCAAACCCATGCTAAATATGTCAAACCTCACATAAATTTTCAAACCTCACATAAATTTTCGTTCGGTTTCATCAAACCCATCCTAATTTCTTCAAACCCATGCTAAATTGCTCAAACCTCACATAAATTTTCAAACCACATAAATTTTCGTTCGGTTTCATCAAACCCATCCTAATTTCATCAAACCCATCCTAATTTCTTCAAACCCATGCTAAATTGCTCAAACCTCAGGTAAATTTTCAAACCACATAAATTTTCGTTCGGTTTCATCAAACCCATCCTAATTTCGTCAAACCCATGCTAAATATGTCAAACCTCACATAAATTTTCAAACCTCACATAAATTTTCGTTCGGTTTCATCAAACCCATCCTAATTTCGTCAAACCCATGCTAAATATGTCAAACCTCACATAAATTTTCAAACCTCACATAAATTTTCGTTCGGTTTCATCAAACCCATCCTAATTTCTTCAAACCCATGCTAAATTGCTCAAACCTCACATAAATTTTCAAACCACATAAATTTTCGTTCGGTTTCATAAAACCCATCCTAATTTCATCAAACCCATCCTAATTTCTTCAAACCCATGCTAAATTGCTCAAACCTCAGGTAAATTTTCAAACCACATAAATTTTCGTTCGGTTTCATCAAACCCATCCTAATTTCTTCAAACCCATGCTAATTTGCTCAAACCTCAGATAAATTTTCAAACCTCATAAATTTTCGTTCGGATTCATCAAACCCATCCTAATTTCATCAAACCCATCCTAATTTCTTCAAACCCATGCTAAATTGCTCAAACCTCAGGTAAATTTTCAAACCACATAAATTTTCGTTCGGTTTCATCAAACCCATCCTAATTTCGTCAAACCCATGCTAAATATGTCAAACCTCACATAAATTTTCAAACCTCACATAAATTTTCGTTCGGTTTCATCAAACCCATCCTAATTTCTTCAAACCCATGCTAAATTGCTCAAACCTCACATAAATTTTCAAACCACATAAATTTTCGTTCGGTTTCATCAAACCCATCCTAATTTCATCAAACCCATCCTAATTTCTTCAAACCCATGCTAATTTGCTCAAACCTCAGATAAATTTTCAAACCTCATAAATTTTCGTTCGGATTCATCAAACCCATCCTAATTTCTTCAAACCCATGCTAAATTGCTCAAACCTCACATAAATTTTCAAACCTCATAAATTTTCGTTCGGATTCATCAAACCCATCCTAATTTCATCAAACCCATCCTAATTTCTTCAAACCCATGCTAAATTGCTCAAACCTCAGGTAAATTTTCAAACCACATAAATTTTCGTTCGGTTTCATCAAACCCATCCTAATTTCGTCAAACCCATGCTAAATATGTCAAACCTCACATAAATTTTCAAACCTCACATAAATTTTCGTTCGGTTTCATCAAACCCATCCTAATTTCTTCAAACCCATGCTAAATTGCTCAAACCTCACATAAATTTTCAAACCACATAAATTTTCGTTCGGTTTCATCAAACCCATCCTAATTTCATCAAACCCATCCTAATTTCTTCAAACCCATGCTAAATTGCTCAAACCTCAGGTAAATTTTCAAACCACATAAATTTTCGTTCGGTTTCATCAAACCCATCCTAATTTCGTCAAACCCATGCTAAATATGTCAAACCTCACATAAATTTTCAAACCTCACATAAATTTTCGTTCGGTTTCATCAAACCCATCCTAATTTCTTCAAACCCATGCTAAATTGCTCAAACCTCACATAAATTTTCAAACCACATAAATTTTCGTTCGGTTTCATCAAACCCATCCTAATTTCATCAAACCCATCCTAATTTCTTCAAACCCATGCTAAATTGCTCAAACCTCAGGTAAATTTTCAAACCACATAAATTTTCGTTCGGTTTCATCAAACCCATCCTAATTTCGTCAAACCCATGCTAAATATGTCAAACCTCACATAAATTTTCGTTCGGTTTCATCAAACCCATCCTAATTTCGTCAAACCCATGCTAAATATGTCAAACCTCACATAAATTTTCAAACCTCACATAAATTTTCGTTCGGTTTCATCAAACCCATCCTAATTTCTTCAAACCCATGCTAAATTGCTCAAACCTCACATAAATTTTCAAACCACATAAATTTTCGTTCGGTTTCATCAAACCCATCCTAATTTCATCAAACCCATCCTAATTTCTTCAAACCCATGCTAAATTGCTCAAACCTCAGGTAAATTTTCAAACCACATAAATTTTCGTTCGGTTTCATCAAACCCATCCTAATTTCTTCAAACCCATGCTAATTTGCTCAAACCTCAGATAAATTTTCAAACCTCATAAATTTTCGTTCGGATTCATCAAACCCATCCTAATTTCATCAAACCCATCCTAATTTCTTCAAACCCATGCTAAATTGCTCAAACCTCAGGTAAATTTTCAAACCACATAAATTTTCGTTCGGTTTCATCAAACCCATCCTAATTTCGTCAAACCCATGCTAAATATGTCAAACCTCACATAAATTTTCAAACCTCACATAAATTTTCGTTCGGTTTCATCAAACCCATCCTAATTTCGTCAAACCCATGCTAAATATGTCAAACCTCACATAAATTTTCAAACCTCACATAAATTTTCGTTCGGTTTCATCAAACCCATCCTAATTTCTTCAAACTCATGCTAATTTGCTCAAACCTCAGATAAATTTTCAAACCTCATAAATTTTCGTTCGGATTCATCAAACCCATCCTAATTTCATCAAACCCATCCTAATTTCTTCAAACCCATGCTAAATTGCTCAAACCTCAGGTAAATTTTCAAACCACATAAATTTTCGTTCGGTTTCATCAAACCCATCCTAATTTCTTCAAACCCATGCTAAATTGCTCAAACCTCACATAAATTTTCAAACCACATAAATTTTCGTTCGGTTTCATCAAACCCATCCTAATTTCTTCAAACCCATGCTAATTTGCTCAAACCTCAGATAAATTTTCAAACCTCATAAATTTTCGTTCGGATTCATCAAACCCATCCTAATTTCATCAAACCCATCCTAATTTCTTCAAACCCATGCTAAATTGCTCAAACCTCAGGTAAATTTTCAAACCACATAAATTTTCGTTCGGTTTCATCAAACCCATCCTAATTTCGTCAAACCCATGCTAAATATGTCAAACCTCACATAAATTTTCAAACCACATAAATTTTCGTTCGGTTTCATCAAACCCATCCTAATTTCTTCAAACCCATGCTAAATTGCTCAAACCTCACATAAATTTTCAAACCACATAAATTTTCGTTCGGTTTCATCAAACCCATCCTAATTTCTTCAAACCCATGCTAATTTGCTCAAACCTCAGATAAATTTTCAAACCTCATAAATTTTCGTTCGGATTCATCAAACCCATCCTAATTTCATCAAACCCATCCTAATTTCTTCAAACCCATGCTAAATTGCTCAAACCTCAGGTAAATTTTCAAACCACATAAATTTTCGTTCGGTTTCATCAAACCCATCCTAATTTCGTCAAACCCATGCTAAATATGTCAAACCTCACATAAATTTTCAAACCACATAAATTTTCGTTCGGTTTCATCAAACCCATCCTAATTTCTTCAAACCCATGCTAAATTGCTCAAACCTCACATAAATTTTCAAACCACATAAATTTTCGTTCGGTTTCATCAAACCCATCCTAATTTCTTCAAACCCATGCTAAATTGCTCAAACCTCACATAAATTTTCAAACCTAATAAATTTTCGTTCGGATTCATCAAACCCATCCTAATTTCATCAAACCCATCCTAATTTCTTCAAACCCATGCTAAATTGCTCAAACCTCAGGTAAATTTTCAAACCACATAAATTTTCGTTCGGTTTCATCAAACCCATCCTAATTTCGTCAAACCCATGCTAAATATGTCAAACCTCACATAAATTTTCAAACCTCACATAAATTTTCGTTCGGTTTCATCAAACCCATCCTAATTTCTTCAAACCCATGCTAAATTGCTCAAACCTCACATAAATTTTCAAACCACATAAATTTTCGTTCGGTTTCATCAAACCCATCCTAATTTCATCAAACCCATCCTAATTTCTTCAAACCCATGCTAAATTGCTCAAACCTCAGGTAAATTTTCAAACCACATAAATTTTCGTTCGGTTTCATCAAACCCATCCTAATTTCGTCAAACCCATGCTAAATATGTCAAACCTCACATAAATTTTCAAACCTCACATAAATTTTCGTTCGGTTTCATCAAACCCATCCTAATTTCGTCAAACCCATGCTAAATATGTCAAACCTCACATAAATTTTCAAACCTCACATAAATTTTCGTTCGGTTTCATCAAACCCATCCTAATTTCTTCAAACCCATGCTAAATTGCTCAAACCTCACATAAATTTTCAAACCACATAAATTTTCGTTCGGTTTCATCAAACCCATCCTAATTTCATCAAACCCATCCTAATTTCTTCAAACCCATGCTAAATTGCTCAAACCTCAGGTAAATTTTCAAACCACATAAATTTTCGTTCGGTTTCATCAAACCCATCCTAATTTCGTCAAACCCATGCTAAATATGTCAAACCTCACATAAATTTTCAAACCTCACATAAATTTTCGTTCGGTTTCATCAAACCCATCCTAATTTCTTCAAACCCATGCTAAATTGCTCAAACCTCACATAAATTTTCAAACCACATAAATTTTCGTTCGGTTTCATCAAACCCATCCTAATTTCATCAAACCCATCCTAATTTCTTCAAACCCATGCTAATTTGCTCAAACCTCAGATAAATTTTCAAACCTCATAAATTTTCGTTCGGATTCATCAAACCCATCCTAATTTCTTCAAACCCATGCTAAATTGCTCAAACCTCACATAAATTTTCAAACCTCATAAATTTTCGTTCGGATTCATCAAACCCATCCTAATTTCATCAAACCCATCCTAATTTCTTCAAACCCATGCTAAATTGCTCAAACCTCAGGTAAATTTTCAAACCACATAAATTTTCGTTCGGTTTCATCAAACCCATCCTAATTTCGTCAAACCCATGCTAAATATGTCAAACCTCACATAAATTTTCAAACCTCACATAAATTTTCGTTCGGTTTCATCAAACCCATCCTAATTTCTTCAAACCCATGCTAAATTGCTCAAACCTCACATAAATTTTCAAACCACATAAATTTTCGTTCGGTTTCATCAAACCCATCCTAATTTCATCAAACCCATCCTAATTTCTTCAAACCCATGCTAAATTGCTCAAACCTCAGGTAAATTTTCAAACCACATAAATTTTCGTTCGGTTTCATCAAACCCATCCTAATTTCGTCAAACCCATGCTAAATATGTCAAACCTCACATAAATTTTCAAACCTCACATAAATTTTCGTTCGGTTTCATCAAACCCATCCTAATTTCTTCAAACCCATGCTAAATTGCTCAAACCTGACATAAATTTTCAAACCACATAAATTTTCGTTCGGTTTCATCAAACCCATCCTAATTTCATCAAACCCATCCTAATTTCTTCAAACCCATGCTAAATTGCTCAAACCTCAGGTAAATTTTCAAACCACATAAATTTTCGTTCGGTTTCATCAAACCCATCCTAATTTCGTCAAACCCATGCTAAATATGTCAAACCTCACATAAATTTTCAAACCTCACATAAATTTTCGTTCGGTTTCATCAAACCCATCCTAATTTCGTCAAACCCATGCTAAATATGTCAAACCTCACATAAATTTTCAAACCTCACATAAATTTTCGTTCGGTTTCATCAAACCCATCCTAATTTCTTCAAACCCATGCTAAATTGCTCAAACCTCACATAAATTTTCAAACCACATAAATTTTCGTTCGGTTTCATCAAACCCATCCTAATTTCATCAAACCCATCCTAATTTCTTCAAACCCATGCTAAATTGCTCAAACCTCAGGTAAATTTTCAAACCACATAAATTTTCGTTCGGTTTCATCAAACCCATCCTAATTTCTTCAAACCCATGCTAATTTGCTCAAACCTCAGATAAATTTTCAAACCTCATAAATTTTCGTTCGGATTCATCAAACCCATCCTAATTTCATCAAACCCATCCTAATTTCTTCAAACCCATGCTAAATTGCTCAAACCTCAGGTAAATTTTCAAACCACATAAATTTTCGTTCGGTTTCATCAAACCCATCCTAATTTCTTCAAACCCATGCTAAATTGCTCAAACCTCACATAAATTTTCAAACCACATAAATTTTCGTTCGGTTTCATCAAACCCATCCTAATTTCTTCAAACCCATGCTAATTTGCTCAAACCTCAGATAAATTTTCAAACCTCATAAATTTTCGTTAGGATTCATCAAACCCATCCTAATTTCATCAAACCCATCCTAATTTCTTAAACCCATGCTAAATTGCTCAAACCTCAGGTAAATTTTCAAACCACATAAATTTTCGTTCGGTTTCATCAAACCCATCCTAATTTCGTCAAACCCATGCTAAATATGTCAAACCTCACATAAATTTTCAAACCACATAAATTTTCGTTCGGTTTCATCAAACCCATCCTAATTTCTTCAAACCCATGCTAAATTGCTCAAACCTCACATAAATTTTCAAACCACATAAATTTTCGTTCGGTTTCATCAAACCCATCCTAATTTCTTCAAACCCATGCTAATTTGCTCAAACCTCAGATAAATTTTCAAACTTCATAAATTTTCGTTCGGATTCATCAAACCCATCCTAATTTCTTCAAACCCATGCTAAATTGCTCAAACCTCACATAAATTTTCAAACCTCATAAATTTTCGTTCGGATTCATCAAACCCATCCTAATTTCATCAAACCCATCCTAATTTCTTCAAACCCATGCTAAATTGCTCAAACCTCAGGTAAATTTTCAAACCACATAAATTTTCGTTCGGTTTCATCAAACCCATCCTAATTTCGTCAAACCCATGCTAAATATGTCAAACCTCACATAAATTTTCAAACCTCACATAAATTTTCGTTCGGTTTCATCAAACCCATCCTAATTTCTTCAAACCCATGCTAAATTGCTCAAACCTCACATAAATTTTCAAACCACATAAATTTTCGTTCGGTTTCATCAAACCCATCCTAATTTCTTCAAACCCATGCTAAATTGCTCAAACCTCACATAAATTTTCAAACCACATAAATTTTCGTTCGGTTTCATCAAACCCATCCTAATTTCATCAAACCCATCCTAATTTCTTCAAACCCATGCTAAATTGCTCAAACCTCAGGTAAATTTTCAAACCACATAAATTTTCGTTCGGTTTCATCAAACCCATCCTAATTTCGTCAAACCCATGCTAAATATGTCAAACCTCACATAAATTTTCAAACCTCACATAAATTTTCGTTCGGTTTCATCAAACCCATCCTAATTTCTTCAAACCCATGCTAAATTGCTCAAACCTCAGGTAAATTTTCAAACCACATAAATTTTCGTTCGGTTTCATCAAACCCATCCTAATTTCGTCAAACCCATGCTAAATATGTCAAACCTCACATAAATTTTCAAACCACATAAATTTTCGTTCGGTTTCATCAAACCCATCCTAATTTCTTCAAACCCATGCTAATTTGCTCAAACCTCAGATAAATTTTCAAACCTCATAAATTTTCGTTCGGATTCATCAAACCCATCCTAATTTCGTCAAACCCATGCTAATTTTGTCAAACCTCACATAAATTTTCAAACCTCACATAAATTTTCGTTCGGTTTCATCAAACCCATCCTAATTTCTTCAAACCCATGCTAAATTGCTCAAACCTCACATAAATTTTCAAACCACATAAATTTTCGTTCGGTTTCATCAAACCCATCCTAATTTCATCAAACCCATCCTAATTTCTTCAAACCCATGCTAAATTGCTCAAACCTCAGGTAAATTTTCAAACCACATAAATTTTCGTTCGGTTTCATCAAACCCATCCTAATTTCGTCAAACCCATGCTAAATATGTCAAACCTCACATAAATTTTCAAACCTCACATAAATTTTCGTTCGGTTTCATCAAACCCATCCTAATTTCGTCAAACCCATGCTAAATATGTCAAACCTCACATAAATTTTCAAACCTCACATAAATTTTCGTTCGGTTTCATCAAACCCATCCTAATTTCTTCAAACCCATGCTAAATTGCTCAAACCTCACATAAATTTTCAAACCACATAAATTTTCGTTCGGTTTCATCAAACCCATCCTAATTTCATCAAACCCATCCTAATTTCTTCAAACCCATGCTAAATTGCTCAAACCTCAGGTAAATTTTCAAACCACATAAATTTTCGTTCGGTTTCATCAAACCCATCCTAATTTCTTCAAACCCATGCTAATTTGCTCAAACCTCAGATAAATTTTCAAACCTCATAAATTTTCGTTCGGATTCATCAAACCCATCCTAATTTCATCAAACCCATCCTAATTTCTTCAAACCCATGCTAAATTGCTCAAACCTCAGGTAAATTTTCAAACCACATAAATTTTCGTTCGGTTTCATCAAACCCATCCTAATTTCTTCAAACCCATGCTAAATTGCTCAAACCTCACATAAATTTTCAAACCACATAAATTTTCGTTCGGTTTCATCAAACCCATCCTAATTTCATCAAACCCATCCTAATTTCTTCAAACCCATGCTAAATTGCTCAAACCTCAGGTAAATTTTCAAACCACATAAATTTTCGTTCGGTTTCATCAAACCCATCCTAATTTCGTCAAACCCATGCTAAATATGTCAAACCTCACATAAATTTTCAAACCTCACATAAATTTTCGTTCGGTTTCATCAAACCCATCCTAATTTCTTCAAACCCATGCTAAATTGCTCAAACCTCAGGTAAATTTTCAAACCACATAAATTTTCGTTCGGTTTCATCAAACCCATCCTAATTTCGTCAAACCCATGCTAAATATGTCAAACCTCACATAAATTTTCAAACCACATAAATTTTCGTTCGGTTTCATCAAACCCATCCTAATTTCTTCAAACCCATGCTAATTTGCTCAAACCTCAGATAAATTTTCAAACCTCATAAATTTTCGTTCGGATTCATCAAACCCATCCTAATTTCGTCAAACCCATGCTAATTTTGTCAAACCTCACATAAATTTTCGTTCGGTTTCATCAAACCCATCCTAATTTCTTCAAACCCATGCTAAATTGCTCAAACCTCACATAAATTTTCAAACCACATAAATTTTCAAACCACATAAATTTTCGTTCGGTTTCATCAAACCCATCCTAATTTCTTCAAACCCATGCTAATTTGCTCAAACCTCAGATAAATTTTCAAACCTCATAAATTTTCGTTCGGATTCATCAAACCCATCCTAATTTCTTCAAACCCATGCTAAATTGCTCAAACCTCACATAAATTTTCAAACCTCATAAATTTTCGTTCGGATTCATCAAACCCATCCTAATTTCATCAAACCCATCCTTATTTCTTCAAACCCATGCTAAATTGCTCAAACCTCAGGTAAATTTTCAAACCACATAAATTTTCGTTCGGTTTCATCAAACCCATCCTAATTTCGTCAAACCCATGCTAAATATGTCAAACCTCACATAAATTTTCAAACCTCACATAAATTTTCGTTCGGTTTCATCAAACCCATCCTAATTTCTTCAAACCCATGCTAAATTGCTCAAACCTCACATAAATTTTCAAACCACATAAATTTTCGTTCGGTTTCATCAAACCCATCCTAATTTCATCAAACCCATCCTAATTTCTTCAAACCCATGCTAAATTGCTCAAACCTCAGGTAAATTTTCAAACCACATAAATTTTCGTTCGGTTTCATCAAACCCATCCTAATTTCGTCAAACCCATGCTAAATATGTCAAACCTCACATAAATTTTCAAACCTCACATAAATTTTCGTTCGGTTTCATCAAACCCATCCTAATTTCGTCAAACCCATGCTAAATATGTCAAACCTCACATAAATTTTCAAACCTCACATAAATTTTCGTTCGGTTTCATCAAACCCATCCTAATTTCTTCAAACCCATGCTAAATTGCTCAAACCTCACATAAATTTTCAAACCACATAAATTTTCGTTCGGTTTCATCAAACCCATCCTAATTTCATCAAACCCATCCTAATTTCTTCAAACCCATGCTAAATTGCTCAAACCTCAGGTAAATTTTCAAACCACATAAATTTTCGTTCGGTTTCATCAAACCCATCCTAATTTCTTCAAACCCATGCTAATTTGCTCAAACCTCAGATAAATTTTCAAACCTCATAAATTTTCGTTCGGATTCATCAAACCCATCCTAATTTCATCAAACCCATCCTAATTTCTTCAAACCCATGCTAAATTGCTCAAACCTCAGGTAAATTTTCAAACCACATAAATTTTCGTTCGGTTTCATCAAACCCATCCTAATTTCTTCAAACCCATGCTAAATTGCTCAAACCTCACATAAATTTTCAAACCACATAAATTTTCGTTCGGTTTCATCAAACCCATCCTAATTTCTTCAAACCCATGCTAATTTGCTCAAACCTCAGATAAATTTTCAAACCTCATAAATTTTCGTTCGGATTCATCAAACCCATCCTAATTTCTTCAAACCCATGCTAAATTGCTCAAACCTCACATAAATTTTCAAACCTCATAAATTTTCGTTCGGATTCATCAAACCCATCCTAATTTCTTCAAACCCATGCTAAATTGCTCAAACCTCAGGTAAATTTTCAAACCACATAAATTTTCGTTCGGTTTCATCAAACCCATCCTAATTTCGTCAAACCCATGCTAAATATGTCAAACCTCACATAAATTTTCAAACCTCACATACATTTTCGTTCGGTTTCATCAAACCCATCCTAATTTCTTCAAACCCATGCTAAATTGCTCAAACCTCACATAAATTTTCAAACCACATAAATTTTCGTTCGGTTTCATCAAACCCATCCTAATTTCATCAAACCCATCCTAATTTCTTCAAACCCATGCTAAATTGCTCAAACCTCAGGTAAATTTTCAAACCACATAAATTTTCGTTCGGTTTCATCAAACCCATCCTAATTTCGTCAAACCCATGCTAAATATGTCAAACCTCACATAAATTTTCAAACCTCACATAAATTTTCGTTCGGTTTCATCAAACCCATCCTAATTTCGTCAAACCCATGCTAAATATGTCAAACCTCACATAAATTTTCAAACCTCACATAAATTTTCGTTCGGTTTCATCAAACCCATCCTAATTTCTTCAAACCCATGCTAAATTGCTCAAACCTCACATAAATTTTCAAACCACATAAATTTTCGTTCGGTTTCATCAAACCCATCCTAATTTCATCAAACCCATCCTAATTTCTTCAAACCCATGCTAAATTGCTCAAACCTCAGGTAAATTTTCAAACCACATAAATTTTCGTTCGGTTTCATCAAACCCATCCTAATTTCTTCAAACCCATGCTAATTTGCTCAAACCTCAGATAAATTTTCAAACCTCATAAATTTTCGTTCGGATTCATCAAACCCATCCTAATTTCATCAAACCCATCCTAATTTCTTCAAACCCATGCTAAATTGCTCAAACCTCAGGTAAATTTTCAAACCACATAAATTTTCGTTCGGTTTCATCAAACCCATCCTAATTTCGTCAAACCCATGCTAAATATGTCAAACCTCACATAAATTTTCAAACCTCACATAAATTTTCGTTCGGTTTCATCAAACCCATCCTAATTTCGTCAAACCCATGCTAAATATGTCAAACCTCACATAAATTTTCAAACCTCACATAAATTTTCGTTCGGTTTCATCAAACCCATCCTAATTTCTTCAAACCCATGCTAATTTGCTCAAACCTCAGATAAATTTTCAAACCTCATAAATTTTCGTTCGGATTCATCAAACCCATCCTAATTTCATCAAACCCATCCTAATTTCTTCAAACCCATGCTAAATTGCTCAAACCTCAGGTAAATTTTCAAACCACATAAATTTTCGTTCGGTTTCATCAAACCCATCCTAATTTCTTCAAACCCATGCTAAATTGCTCAAACCTCACATAAATTTTCAAACCACATAAATTTTCGTTCGGTTTCATCAAACCCATCCTAATTTCTTCAAACCCATGCTAATTTGCTCAAACCTCAGATAAATTTTCAAACCTCATAAATTTTCGTTCGGATTCATCAAACCCATCCTAATTTCTTCAAACCCATGCTAAATTGCTCAAACCTCACATAAATTTTCAAACCTCATAAATTTTCGTTCGGATTCATCAAACCCATCCTAATTTCATCAAACCCATCCTAATTTCTTCAAACCCATGCTAAATTGCTCAAACCTCAGGTAAATTTTCAAACCACATAAATTTTCGTTCGGTTTCATCAAACCCATCCTAATTTCGTCAAACCCATGCTAAATATGTCAAACCTCACATAAATTTTCAAACCTCACATAAATTTTCGTTCGGTTTCATCAAACCCATCCTAATTTCTTCAAACCCATGCTAAATTGCTCAAACCTCACATAAATTTTCAAACCACATAAATTTTCGTTCGGTTTCATCAAACCCATCCTAATTTCATCAAACCCATCCTAATTTCTTCAAACCCATGCTAATTTGCTCAAACCTCAGATAAATTTTCAAACCTCATAAATTTTCGTTCGGATTCATCAAACCCATCCTAATTTCTTCAAACCCATGCTAAATTGCTCAAACCTCACATAAATTTTCAAACCTCATAAATTTTCGTTCGGATTCATCAAACCCATCCTAAATTCATCAAACCCATCCTAATTTCTTCAAACCCATGCTAAATTGCTCAAACCTCAAGTAAATTTTCAAACCACATAAATTTTCGTTCGGTTTCATCAAACCCATCCTAATTTCGTCAAACCCATGCTAAATATGTCAAACCTCACATAAATTTTCAAACCTCACATAAATTTTCGTTCGGTTTCATCAAACCCATCCTAATTTCTTCAAACCCATGCTAAATTGCTCAAACCTCACATAAATTTTCAAACCACATAAATTTTCGTTCGGTTTCATCAAACCCATCCTAATTTCATCAAACCCATCCTAATTTCTTCAAACCCATGCTAAATTGCTCAAACCTCAGGTAAATTTTCAAACCACATAAATTTTCGTTCGGTTTCATCAAACCCATCCTAATTTCGTCAAACCCATGCTAAATATGTCAAACCTCACATAAATTTTCAAACCTCACATAAATTTTCGTTCGGTTTCATCAAACCCATCCTAATTTCTTCAAACCCATGCTAAATTGCTCAAACCTCACATAAATTTTCAAACCACATAAATTTTCGTTCGGTTTCATCAAACCCATCCTAATTTCATCAAACCCATCCTAATTTCTTCAAACCCATGCTAAATTGCTCAAACCTCAGGTAAATTTTCAAACCACATAAATTTTCGTTCGGTTTCATCAAACCCATCCTAATTTCGTCAAACCCATGCTAAATATGTCAAACCTCACATAAATTTTCGTTCGGTTTCATCAAACCCATCCTAATTTCGTCAAACCCATGCTAAATATGTCAAACCTCACATAAATTTTCGTTCGGTTTCATCAAACCCATCCTAATTTCTTCAAACCCATGCTAAATTGCTCAAACCTCACATAAATTTTCAAACCACATAAATTTTCGTTCGGTTTCATCAAACCCATCCTAATTTCATCAAACCCATCCTAATTTCTTCAAACCCATGCTAAATTGCTCAAACCTCAGGTAAATTTTCAAACCACATAAATTTTCGTTCGGTTTCATCAAACCCATCCTAATTTCTTCAAACCCATGCTAATTTGCTCAAACCTCAGATAAATTTTCAAACCTCATAAATTTTCGTTCGGATTCATCAAACCCATCCTAATTTCATCAAACCCATCCTAATTTCTTCAAACCCATGCTAAATTGCTCAAACCTCAGGTAAATTTTCAAACCACATAAATTTTCGTTCGGTTTCATCAAACCCATCCTAATTTCGTCAAACCCATGCTAAATATGTCAAACCTCACATAAATTTTCAAACCTCACATAAATTTTCGTTCGGTTTCATCAAACCCATCCTAATTTCGTCAAACCCATGCTAAATATGTCAAACCTCACATAAATTTTCAAACCTCACATAAATTTTCGTTCGGTTTCATCAAACCCATCCTAATTTCTTCAAACCCATGCTAATTTGCTCAAACCTCAGATAAATTTTCAAACCTCATAAATTTTCGTTCGGATTCATCAAACCCATCCTAATTTCATCAAACCCATCCTAATTTCTTCAAACCCATGCTAAATTGCTCAAACCTCAGGTAAATTTTCAAACCACATAAATTTTCGTTCGGTTTCATCAAACCCATCCTAATTTCTTCAAACCCATGCTAAATTGCTCAAACCTCACATAAATTTTCAAACCACATAAATTTTCGTTCGGTTTCATCAAACCCATCCTAATTTCTTCAAACCCATGCTAATTTGCTCAAACCTCAGATAAATTTTCAAACCTCATAAATTTTCGTTCGGATTCATCAAACCCATCCTAATTTCATCAAACCCATCCTAATTTCTTCAAACCCATGCTAAATTGCTCAAACCTCAGGTAAATTTTCAAACCACATAAATTTTCGTTCGGTTTCATCAAACCCATCCTAATTTCGTCAAACCCATGCTAAATATGTCAAACCTCACATAAATTTTCAAACCACATAAATTTTCGTTCGGTTTCATCAAACCCATCCTAATTTCTTCAAACCCATGCTAAATTGCTCAAACCTCACATAAATTTTCAAACCACATAAATTTTCGTTCGGTTTCATCAAACCCATCCTAATTTCTTCAAACCCATGCTAAATTGCTCAAACCTCACATAAATTTTCAAACCTAATAAATTTTCGTTCGGATTCATCAAACCCATCCTAATTTCATCAAACCCATCCTAATTTCTTCAAACCCATGCTAAATTGCTCAAACCTCAGGTAAATTTTCAAACCACATAAATTTTCGTTCGGTTTCATCAAACCCATCCTAATTTCGTCAAACCCATGCTAAATATGTCAAACCTCACATAAATTTTTAAACCTCACATAAATTTTCGTTCGGTTTCATCAAACCCATCCTAATTTCTTCAAACCCATGCTAAATTGCTCAAACCTCACATAAATTTTCAAACCACATAAATTTTCGTTCGGTTTCATCAAACCCATCCTAATTTCATCAAACCCATCCTAATTTCTTCAAACCCATGCTAAATTGCTCAAACCTCAGGTAAATTTTCAAACCACATAAATTTTCGTTCGGTTTCATCAAACCCATCCTAATTTCGTCAAACCCATGCTAAATATGTCAAACCTCACATAAATTTTCAAACCTCACATAAATTTTCGTTCGGTTTCATCAAACCCATCCTAATTTCTTCAAACCCATGCTAAATTGCTCAAACCTCACATAAATTTTCAAACCACATAAATTTTCGTTCGGTTTCATCAAACCCATCCTAATTTCATCAAACCCATCCTAATTTCTTCAAACCCATGCTAATTTGCTCAAACCTCAGATAAATTTTCAAACCTCATAAATTTTCGTTCGGATTCATCAAACCCATCCTAATTTCTTCAAACCCATGCTAAATTGCTCAAACCTCACATAAATTTTCAAACCTCATAAATTTTCGTTCGGATTCATCAAACCCATCCTAATTTCATCAAACCCATCCTAATTTCTTCAAACCCATGCTAAATTGCTCAAACCTCAGGTAAATTTTCAAACCACATAAATTTTCGTTCGGTTTCATCAAACCCATCCTAATTTCGTCAAACCCATGCTAAATATGTCAAACCTCACATAAATTTTCAAACCTCACATAAATTTTCGTTCGGTTTCATCAAACCCATCCTAATTTCTTCAAACCCATGCTAAATTGCTCAAACCTCACATAAATTTTCAAACCACATAAATTTTCGTTCGGTTTCATCAAACCCATCCTAATTTCATCAAACCCATCCTAATTTCTTCAAACCCATGCTAAATTGCTCAAACCTCAGGTAAATTTTCAAACCACATAAATTTTCGTTCGGTTTCATCAAACCCATCCTAATTTCGTCAAACCCATGCTAAATATGTCAAACCTCACATAAATTTTCAAACCTCACATAAATTTTCGTTCGGTTTCATCAAACCCATCCTAATTTCTTCAAACCCATGCTAAATTGCTCAAACCTGACATAAATTTTCAAACCACATAAATTTTCGTTCGGTTTCATCAAACCCATCCTAATTTCATCAAACCCATCCTAATTTCTTCAAACCCATGCTAAATTGCTCAAACCTCAGGTAAATTTTCAAACCACATAAATTTTCGTTCGGTTTCATCAAACCCATCCTAATTTCGTCAAACCCATGCTAAATATGTCAAACCTCACATAAATTTTCAAACCTCACATAAATTTTCGTTCGGTTTCATCAAACCCATCCTAATTTCGTCAAACCCATGCTAAATATGTCAAACCTCACATAAATTTTCAAACCTCACATAAATTTTCGTTCGGTTTCATCAAACCCATCCTAATTTCTTCAAACCCATGCTAAATTGCTCAAACCTCACATAAATTTTCAAACCACATAAATTTTCGTTCGGTTTCATCAAACCCATCCTAATTTCATCAAACCCATCCTAATTTCTTCAAACCCATGCTAAATTGCTCAAACCTCAGGTAAATTTTCAAACCACATAAATTTTCGTTCGGTTTCATCAAACCCATCCTAATTTCTTCAAACCCATGCTAATTTGCTCAAACCTCAGATAAATTTTCAAACCTCATAAATTTTCGTTCGGATTCATCAAACCCATCCTAATTTCATCAAACCCATCCTAATTTCTTCAAACCCATGCTAAATTGCTCAAACCTCAGGTAAATTTTCAAACCACATAAATTTTCGTTCGGTTTCATCAAACCCATCCTAATTTCTTCAAACCCATGCTAAATTGCTCAAACCTCACATAAATTTTCAAACCACATAAATTTTCGTTCGGTTTCATCAAACCCATCCTAATTTCTTCAAACCCATGCTAATTTGCTCAAACCTCAGATAAATTTTCAAACCTCATAAATTTTCGTTCGGATTCATCAAACCCATCCTAATTTCATCAAACCCATCCTAATTTCTTCAAACCCATGCTAAATTGCTCAAACCTCAGGTAAATTTTCAAACCACATAAATTTTCGTTCGGTTTCATCAAACCCATCCTAATTTCGTCAAACCCATGCTAAATATGTCAAACCTCACATAAATTTTCAAACCACATAAATTTTCGTTCGGTTTCATCAAACCCATCCTAATTTCTTCAAACCCATGCTAAATTGCTCAAACCTCACATAAATTTTCAAACCACATAAATTTTCGTTCGGTTTCATCAAACCCATCCTAATTTCTTCAAACCCATGCTAAATTGCTCAAACCTCACATAAATTTTCAAACCTAATAAATTTTCGTTCGGATTCATCAAACCCATCCTAATTTCATCAAACCCATCCTAATTTCTTCAAACCCATGCTAAATTGCTCAAACCTCAGGTAAATTTTCAAACCACATAAATTTTCGTTCGGTTTCATCAAACCCATCCTAATTTCGTCAAACCCATGCTAAATATGTCAAACCTCACATAAATTTTCAAACCTCACATAAATTTTCGTTCGGTTTCATCAAACCCATCCTAATTTCTTCAAACCCATGCTAAATTGCTCAAACCTCACATAAATTTTCAAACCACATAAATTTTCGTTCGGTTTCATCAAACCCATCCTAATTTCATCAAACCCATCCTAATTTCTTCAAACCCATGCTAAATTGCTCAAACCTCAGGTAAATTTTCAAACCACATAAATTTTCGTTCGGTTTCATCAAACCCATCCTAATTTCGTCAAACCCATGCTAAATATGTCAAACCTCACATAAATTTTCAAACCTCACATAAATTTTCGTTCGGTTTCATCAAACCCATCCTAATTTCGTCAAACCCATGCTAAATATGTCAAACCTCACATAAATTTTCAAACCTCACATAAATTTTCGTTCGGTTTCATCAAACCCATCCTAATTTCTTCAAACCCATGCTAAATTGCTCAAACCTCACATAAATTTTCAAACCACATAAATTTTCGTTCGGTTTCATCAAACCCATCCTAATTTCATCAAACCCATCCTAATTTCTTCAAACCCATGCTAAATTGCTCAAACCTCAGGTAAATTTTCAAACCACATAAATTTTCGTTCGGTTTCATCAAACCCATCCTAATTTCTTCAAACCCATGCTAATTTGCTCAAACCTCAGATAAATTTTCAAACCTCATAAATTTTCGTTCGGATTCATCAAACCCATCCTAATTTCATCAAACCCATCCTAATTTCTTCAAACCCATGCTAAATTGCTCAAACCTCAGGTAAATTTTCAAACCACATAAATTTTCGTTCGGTTTCATCAAACCCATCCTAATTTCGTCAAACCCATGCTAAATATGTCAAACCTCACATAAATTTTCAAACCTCACATAAATTTTCGTTCGGTTTCATCAAACCCATCCTAATTTCTTCAAACCCATGCTAAATTGCTCAAACCTCACATAAATTTTCAAACCACATAAATTTTCGTTCGGTTTCATCAAACCCATCCTAATTTCATCAAACCCATCCTAATTTCTTCAAACCCATGCTAAATTGCTCAAACCTCAGGTAAATTTTCAAACCACATAAATTTTCGTTCGGTTTCATCAAACCCATCCTAATTTCGTCAAACCCATGCTAAATATGTCAAACCTCACATAAATTTTCAAACCTCACATAAATTTTCGTTCGGTTTCATCAAACCCATCCTAATTTCTTCAAACCCATGCTAAATTGCTCAAACCTCACATAAATTTTCAAACCACATAAATTTTCGTTCGGTTTCATCAAACCCATCCTAATTTCATCAAACCCATCCTAATTTCTTCAAACCCATGCTAAATTGCTCAAAACTCAGGTAAATTTTCAAACCACATAAATTTTCGTTCGGTTTCATCAAACCCATCCTAATTTCTTCAAACCCATGCTAATTTGCTCAAACCTCAGATAAATTTTCAAACCTCATAAATTTTCGTTCGGATTCATCAAACCCATCCTAATTTCATCAAACCCATCCTAATTTCTTCAAACCCATGCTAAATTGCTCAAACCTCAGGTAAATTTTCAAACCACATAAATTTTCGTTCGGTTTCATCAAACCCATCCTAATTTCGTCAAACCCATGCTAAATATGTCAAACCTCACATAAATTTTCAAACCTCACATAAATTTTCGTTCGGTTTCATCAAACCCATCCTAATTTCTTCAAACCCATGCTAATTTGCTCAAACCTCAGATAAATTTTCAAACCTCATAAATTTTCGTTCGGATTCATCAAACCCATCCTAATTTCATCAAACCCATCCTAATTTCTTCAAACCCATGCTAAATTGCTCAAACCTCAGGTAAATTTTCAAACCACATAAATTTTCGTTCGGTTTCATCAAACCCATCCTAATTTCGTCAAACCCATGCTAAATATGTCAAACCTCACATAAATTTTCAAACCACATAAATTTTCGTTCGGTTTCATCAAACCCATCCTAATTTCTTCAAACCCATGCTAAATTGCTCAAACCTCACATAAATTTTCAAACCACATAAATTTTCGTTCGGTTTCATCAAACCCATCCTAATTTCTTCAAACCCATGCTAATTTGCTCAAACCTCAGATAAATTTTCAAACCTCATAAATTTTCGTTCGGATTCATCAAACCCATCCTAATTTCTTCAAACCCATGCTAAATTGCTCAAACCTCACATAAATTTTCAAACCTCATAAATTTTCGTTCGGATTCATCAAACCCATCCTAATTTCATCAAACCCATCCTAATTTCTTCAAACCCATGCTAAATTGCTCAAACCTCAGGTAAATTTTCAAACCACATAAATTTTCGTTCGGTTTCATCAAACCCATCCTAATTTCGTCAAACCCATGCTAAATATGTCAAACCTCACATAAATTTTCAAACCTCACATAAATTTTCGTTCGGTTTCATCAAACCCATCCTAATTTCTTCAAACCCATGCTAAATTGCTCAAACCTCACATAAATTTTCAAACCACATAAATTTTCGTTCGGTTTCATCAAACCCATCCTAATTTCATCAAACCCATCCTAATTTCTTCAAACCCATGCTAAATTGCTCAAACCTCAGGTAAATTTTCAAACCACATAAATTTTCGTTCGGTTTCATCAAACCCATCCTAATTTCTTCAAACCCATGCTAAATTGCTCAAACCTCACATAAATTTTCAAACCACATAAATTTTCGTTCGGTTTCATCAAACCCATCCTAATTTCATCAAACCCATCCTAATTTCTTCAAACCCATGCTAAATTGCTCAAACCTCAGGTAAATTTTCAAACCACATAAATTTTCGTTCGGTTTCATCAAACCCATCCTAATTTCGTCAAACCCATGCTAAATATGTCAAACCTCACATAAATTTTCAAACCTCACATAAATTTTCGTTCGGTTTCATCAAACCCATCCTAATTTCGTCAAACCCATGCTAAATATGTCAAACCTCACATAAATTTTCAAACCTCACATAAATTTTCGTTCGGTTTCATCAAACCCATCCTAATTTCTTCAAACCCATGCTAAATTGCTCAAACCTCACATAAATTTTCAAACCACATAAATTTTCGTTCGGTTTCATCAAACCCATCCTAATTTCATCAAACCCATCCTAATTTCTTCAAACCCATGCTAAATTGCTCAAACCTCAGGTAAATTTTCAAACCACATAAATTTTCGTTCGGTTTCATCAAACCCATCCTAATTTCTTCAAACCCATGCTAATTTGCTCAAACCTCAGATAAATTTTCAAACCTCATAAATTTTCGTTCGGATTCATCAAACCCATCCTAATTTCATCAAACCCATCCTAATTTCTTCAAACCCATGCTAAATTGCTCAAACCTCAGGTAAATTTTCAAACCACATAAATTTTCGTTCGGTTTCATCAAACCCATCCTAATTTCTTCAAACCCATGCTAAATTGCTCAAACCTCACATAAATTTTCAAACCACATAAATTTTCGTTCGGTTTCATCAAACCCATCCTAATTTCTTCAAACCCATGCTAATTTGCTCAAACCTCAGATAAATTTTCAAACCTCATAAATTTTCGTTCGGATTCATCAAACCCATCCTAATTTCTTCAAACCCATGCTAAATTGCTCAAACCTCACATAAATTTTCAAACCTCATAAATTTTCGTTCGGATTCATCAAACCCATCCTAATTTCATCAAACCCATCCTAATTTCTTCAAACCCATGCTAAATTGCTCAAACCTCAGGTAAATTTTCAAACCACATAAATTTTCGTTCGGTTTCATCAAACCCATCCTAATTTCGTCAAACCCACGCTAAATATGTCAAACCTCACATAAATTTTCAAACCTCACATAAATTTTCGTTCGGTTTCATCAAACCCATCCTAATTTCTTCAAACCCATGCTAAATTGCTCAAACCTCACATAAATTTTCAAACCACATAAATTTTCGTTCGGTTTCATCAAACCCATCCTAATTTCATCAAACCCATCCTAATTTCTTCAAACCCATGCTAAATTGCTCAAACCTCAGGTAAATTTTCAAACCACATAAATTTTCGTTCGGTTTCATCAAACCCATCCTAATTTCGTCAAACCCATGCTAAATATGTCAAACCTCACATAAATTTTCAAACCTCACATAAATTTTCGTTCGGTTTCATCAAACCCATCCTAATTTCGTCAAACCCATGCTAAATATGTCAAACCTCACATAAATTTTCAAACCTCACATAAATTTTCGTTCGGTTTCATCAAACCCATCCTAATTTCTTCAAACCCATGCTAAATTGCTCAAACCTCACATAAATTTTCAAACCACATAAATTTTCGTTCGGTTTCATCAAACCCATCCTAATTTCATCAAACCCATCCTAATTTCTTCAAACCCATGCTAAATTGCTCAAACCTCAGGTAAATTTTCAAACCACATAAATTTTCGTTCGGTTTCATCAAACCCATCCTAATTTCTTCAAACCCATGCTAATTTGCTCAAACCTCAGATAAATTTTCAAACCTCATAAATTTTCGTTCGGATTCATCAAACCCATCCTAATTTCATCAAACCCATCCTAATTTCTTCAAACCCATGCTAAATTGCTCAAACCTCAGGTAAATTTTCAAACCACATAAATTTTCGTTCGGTTTCATCAAACCCATCCTAATTTCTTCAAACCCATGCTAAATTGCTCAAACCTCACATAAATTTTCAAACCACATAAATTTTCGTTCGGTTTCATCAAACCCATCCTAATTTCTTCAAACCCATGCTAATTTGCTCAAACCTCAGATAAATTTTCAAACCTCATAAATTTTCGTTCGGATTCATCAAACCCATCCTCATTTCTTCAAACCCATGCTAAATTGCTCAAACCTCACATAAATTTTCAAACCTCATAAATTTTCGTTCGGATTCATCAAACCCATCCTAATTTCATCAAACCCATCCTAATTTCTTTAAACCCATGCTAAATTGCTCAAACCTCAGGTAAATTTTCAAACCACATAAATTTTCGTTCGGTTTCATCAAACCCATCCTAATTTCGTCAAACCCATGCTAAATATGTCAAACCTCACATAAATTTTCAAACCTCACATAAATTTTCGTTCGGTTTCATCAAACCCATCCTAATTTCTTCAAACCCATGCTAAATTGCTCAAACCTCACATAAATTTTCAAACCACATAAATTTTCGTTCGGTTTCATCAAACCCATCCTAATTTCATCAAACCCATCCTAATTTCTTCAAACCCATGCTAATTTGCTCAAACCTCAGATAAATTTTCAAACCTCATAAATTTTCGTTCGGATTCATCAAACCCATCCTAATTTCTTCAAACCCATGCTAAATTGCTCAAACCTCACATAAATTTTCAAACCTCATAAATTTTCGTTCGGATTCATCAAACCCATCCTAATTTCATCAAACCCATCCTAATTTCTTCAAACCCATGCTAAATTGCTCAAACCTCAGGTAAATTTTCAAACCACATAAATTTTCGTTCGGTTTCATCAAACCCATCCTAATTTCGTCAAACCCATGCTAAATATGTCAAACCTCACATAAATTTTCAAACCTCACATAAATTTTCGTTCGGTTTCATCAAACCCATCCTAATTTCTTCAAACCCATGCTAAATTGCTCAAACCTCACATAAATTTTCAAACCACATAAATTTTCGTTCGGTTTCATCAAACCCATCCTAATTTCATCAAACCCATCCTAATTTCTTCAAACCCATGCTAAATTGCTCAAACCTCAGGTAAATTTTCAAACCACATAAATTTTCGTTCGGTTTCATCAAACCCATCCTAATTTCTTCAAACCCATGCTGAATTGCTCAAACCTCACATTAATTTTCAAACCACATAAATTTTCGTTCGGTTTCATCAAACCCATCCTAATTTCATCAAACCCATCCTAATTTCTTCAAACCCATGCTAAATTGCTCAAACCTCAGGTAAATTTTCAAACCACATAAATTTTCGTTCGGTTTCATCAAACCCATCCTAATTTCGTCAAACCCATGCTAAATATGTCAAACCTCACATAAATTTTCAAACCTCACATAAATTTTCGTTCGGTTTCATCAAACCCATCCTAATTTCGTCAAACCCATGCTAAATATGTCAAACCTCACATAAATTTTCAAACCTCACATAAATTTTCGTTCGGTTTCATCAAACCCATCCTAATTTCTTCAAACCCATGCTAAATTGCTCAAACCTCACATAAATTTTCAAACCACATAAATTTTCGTTCGGTTTCATCAAACCCATCCTAATTTCATCAAACCCATCCTAATTTCTTCAAACCCATGCTAAATTGCTCAAACCTCAGGTAAATTTTCAAACCACATAAATTTTCGTTCGGTTTCATCAAACCCATCCTAATTTCTTCAAACCCATGCTAATTTGCTCAAACCTCAGATAAATTTTCAAACCTCATAAATTTTCGTTCGGATTCATCAAACCCATCCTAATTTCATCAAACCCATCCTAATTTCTTCAAACCCATGCTAAATTGCTCAAACCTCAGGTAAATTTTCAAACCACATAAATTTTCGTTCGGTTTCATCAAACCCATCCTAATTTCTTCAAACCCATGCTAAATTGCTCAAACCTCACATAAATTTTCAAACCACATAAATTTTCGTTCGGTTTCATCAAACCCATCCTAATTTCTTCAAACCCATGCTAATTTGCTCAAACCTCAGATAAATTTTCAAACCTCATAAATTTTCGTTCGGATTCATCAAACCCATCCTAATTTCTTCAAACCCATGCTAAATTGCTCAAACCTCACATAAATTTTCAAACCTCATAAATTTTCGTTCGGATTCATCAAACCCATCCTAATTTCATCAAACCCATCCTAATTTCTTCAAACTTATGCTAAATTGCTCAAACCTCAGGTAAATTTTCAAACCACATAAATTTTCGTTCGGTTTCATCAAACCCATCCTAATTTCGTCAAACCCATGCTAAATATGTCAAACCTCACATAAATTTTCAAACCTCACATAAATTTTCGTTCGGTTTCATCAAACCCATCCTAATTTCTTCAAACCCATGCTAAATTGCTCAAACCTCACATAAATTTTCAAACCACATAAATTTTCGTTCGGTTTCATCAAACCCATCCTAATTTCATCAAACCCATCCTAATTTCTTCAAACCCATGCTAAATTGCTCAAACCTCAGGTAAATTTTCAAACCACATAAATTTTCGTTCGGTTTCATCAAACCCATCCTAATTTCGTCAAACCCATGCTAAATATGTCAAACCTCACATAAATTTTCAAACCTCACATAAATTTTCGTTCGGTTTCATCAAACCCATCCTAATTTCGTCAAACCCATGCTAAATATGTCAAACCTCACATAAATTTTCAAACCTCACATAAATTTTCGTTCGGTTTCATCAAACCCATCCTAATTTCTTCAAACCCATGCTAAATTGCTCAAACCTCACATAAATTTTCAAACCACATAAATTTTCGTTCGGTTTCATCAAACCCATCCTAATTTCATCAAACCCATCCTAATTTCTTCAAACCCATGCTAAATTGCTCAAACCTCAGGTAAATTTTCAAACCACATAAATTTTCGTTCGGTTTCATCAAACCCATCCTAATTTCTTCAAACCCATGCTAATTTGCTCAAACCTCAGATAAATTTTCAAACCTCATAAATTTTCGTTCGGATTCATCAAACCCATCCTAATTTCATCAAACCCATCCTAATTTCTTCAAACCCATGCTAAATTGCTCAAACCTCAGGTAAATTTTCAAACCACATAAATTTTCGTTCGGTTTCATCAAACCCATCCTAATTTCTTCAAACCCATGCTAAATTGCTCAAACCTCACATAAATTTTCAAACCACATAAATTTTCGTTCGGTTTCATCAAACCCATCCTAATTTCTTCAAACCCATGCTAATTTGCTCAAACCTCAGATAAATTTTCAAACCTCATAAATTTTCGTTCGGATTCATCAAACCCATCCTAATTTCTTCAAACCCATGCTAAATTGCTCAAACCTCACATAAATTTTCAAACCTCATAAATTTTCGTTCGGATTCATCAAACCCATCCTAATTTCATCAAACCCATCCTAATTTCTTCAAACCCATGCTAAATTGCTCAAACCTCAGGTAAATTTTCAAACCACATAAATTTTCGTTCGGTTTCATCAAACCCATCCTAATTTCGTCAAACCCATGCTAAATATGTCAAACCTCACATAAATTTTCAAACCTCACATAAATTTTCGTTCGGTTTCATCAAACCCATCCTAATTTCATCAAACCCATCCTAATTTCTTCAAACCCATGCTAATTTGCTCAAACCTCAGATAAATTTTCAAACCTCATAAATTTTCGTTCGGATTCATCAAACCCATCCTAATTTCTTCAAACCCATGCTAAATTGCTCAAACCTCACATAAATTTTCAAACCTCATAAATTTTCGTTCGGATTCATCAAACCCATCCTAATTTCATCAAACCCATCCTAATTTCTTCAAACCCATGCTAAATTGCTCAAACCTCAGGTAAATTTTCAAACCACATAAATTTTCGTTCGGTTTCATCAAACCCATCCTAATTTCGTCAAACCCATGCTAAATATGTCAAACCTCACATAAATTTTCAAACCTCACATAAATTTTCGTTCGGTTTCATCAAACCCATCCTAATTTCTTCAAACCCATGCTAAATTGCTCAAACCTCACATAAATTTTCAAACCACATAAATTTTCGTTCGGTTTCATCAAACCCATCCTAATTTCATCAAACCCATCCTAATTTCTTCAAACCCATGCTAAATTGCTCAAACCTCAGGTAAATTTTCAAACCACATAAATTTTCGTTCGGTTTCATCAAACCCATCCTAATTTCGTCAAACCCATCCTAATTTCTTCAAACCCATGCTAAATTGCTCAAACCTCAGGTAAATTTTCAAACCACATAAATTTTCGTTCGGTTTCATCAAACCCATCCTAATTTCGTCAAACCCATGCTAAATATGTCAAACCTCACATAAATTTTCAAACCTCACATAAATTTTCGTTCGGTTTCATCAAACCCATCCTAATTTCTTCAAACCCATGCTAAATTGCTCAAACCTCACATAAATTTTCAAACCACATAAATTTTCGTTCGGTTTCATCAAACCCATCCTAATTTCATCAAACCCATCCTAATTTCTTCAAACCCATGCTAAATTGCTCAAACCTCAGGTAAATTTTCAAACCACATAAATTTTCGTTCGGTTTCATCAAACCCATCCTAATTTCTTCAAACCCATGCTAATTTGCTCAAACCTCAGATAAATTTTCAAACCTCATAAATTTTCGTTCGGATTCATCAAACCCATCCTAATTTCATCAAACCCATCCTAATTTCTTCAAACCCATGCTAAATTGCTCAAACCTCAGGTAAATTTTCAAACCACATAAATTTTCGTTCGGTTTCATCAAACCCATCCTAATTTCGTCAAACCCATGCTAAATATGTCAAACCTCACATAAATTTTCAAACCTCACATAAATTTTCGTTCGGTTTCATCAAACCCATCCTAATTTCTTCAAACCCATGCTAAATTGCTCAAACCTCACATAAATTTTCAAACCACATAAATTTTCGTTCGGTTTCATCAAACCCATCCTAATTTCATCAAACCCATCCTAATTTCTTCAAACCCATGCTAAATTGCTCAAACCTCAGGTAAATTTTCAAACCACATAAATTTTCGTTCGGTTTCATCAAACCCATCCTAATTTCGTCAAACCCATGCTAAATATGTCAAACCTCACATAAATTTTCAAACCTCACATAAATTTTCGTTCGGTTTCATCAAACCCATCCTAATTTCTTCAAACCCATGCTAAATTGCTCAAACCTCACATAAATTTTCAAACCACATAAATTTTCGTTCGGTTTCATCAAACCCATCCTAATTTCATCAAACCCATCCTAATTTCTTCAAACCCATGCTAAATTGCTCAAACCTCAGGTAAATTTTCAAACCACATAAATTTTCGTTCGGTTTCATCAAACCCATCCTAATTTCTTCAAACCCATGCTAATTTGCTCAAACCTCAGATAAATTTTCAAACCTCATAAATTTTCGTTCGGATTCATCAAACCCATCCTAATTTCATCAAACCCATCCTAATTTCTTCAAACCCATGCTAAATTGCTCAAACCTCAGGTAAATTTTCAAACCACATAAATTTTCGTTCGGTTTCATCAAACCCATCCTAATTTCGTCAAACCCATGCTAAATATGTCAAACCTCACATAAATTTTCAAACCTCACATAAATTTTCGTTCGGTTTCATCAAACCCATCCTAATTTCGTCAAACCCATGCTAAATATGTCAAACCTCACATAAATTTTCAAACCTCACATAAATTTTCGTTCGGTTTCATCAAACCCATCCTAATTTCTTCAAACCCATGCTAATTTGCTCAAACCTCAGATAAATTTTCAAACCTCATAAATTTTCGTTCGGATTCATCAAACCCATCCTAATTTCATCAAACCCATCCTAATTTCTTCAAACCCATGCTAAATTGCTCAAACCTCAGGTAAATTTTCAAACCACATAAATTTTCGTTCGGTTTCATCAAACCCATCCTAATTTCGTCAAACCCATGCTAAATATGTCAAACCTCACATAAATTTTCAAACCACATAAATTTTCGTTCGGTTTCATCAAACCCATCCTAATTTCTTCAAACCCATGCTAAATTGCTCAAACCTCACATAAATTTTCAAACGACATAAATTTTCGTTCGGTTTCATCAAACCCATCCTAATTTCTTCAAACCCATGCTAATTTGCTCAAACCTCAGATAAATTTTCAAACCTCATAAATTTTCGTTCGGATTCATCAAACCCATCCTAATTTCTTCAAACCCATGCTAAATTGCTCAAACCTCACATAAATTTTCAAACCTCATAAATTTTCGTTCGGATTCATCAAACCCATCCTAATTTCATCAAACCCATCCTAATTTCTTCAAACCCATGCTAAATTGCTCAAACCTCAGGTAAATTTTCAAACCACATAAATTTTCGTTCGGTTTCATCAAACCCATCCTAATTTCTTCAAACCCATGCTAAATTGCTCAAACCTCACATAAATTTTCAAACCTCATAAATTTTCGTTCGGATTCATCAAACCCATCCTAATTTCATCAAACCCATCCTAATTTCTTCAAACCCATGCTAAATTGCTAAAACCTCAGGTAAATTTTCAAACCACATAAATTTTCGTTCGGTTTCATCAAACCCATCCTAATTTCTTCAAACCCATGCTAAATTGCTCAAACCTCACATAAATTTTCAAACCACATAAATTTTCGTTCGGTTTCATCAAACCCATCCTAATTTCTTCAAACCCATGCTAATTTGCTCAAACCTCAGATAAATTTTCAAACCTCATAAATTTTCGTTCGGATTCATCAAACCCATCCTAATTTCATCAAACCCATCCTAATTTCTTCAAACCCATGCTAAATTGCTCAAACCTCAGGTAAATTTTCAAACCACATAAATTTTCGTTCGGTTTCATCAAACCCATCCTAATTTCTTCAAACCCATGCTAATTTGCTCAAACCTCAGATAAATTTTCAAACCTCATAAATTTTCGTTCGGATTCATCAAACCCATCCTAATTTCATCAAACCCATCCTAATTTCTTCAAACCCATGCTAAATTGCTCAAACCTCAGGTAAATTTTCAAACCACATAAATTTTCGTTCGGTTTCATCAAACCCATCCTAATTTCTTCAAACCCATGCTAAATTGCTCAAACCTCACATAAATTTTCAAACCACATAAATTTTCGTTCGGTTTCATCAAACCCATCCTAATTTCTTCAAACCCATGCTAATTTGCTCAAACCTCAGATAAATTTTCAAACCTCATAAATTTTCGTTCGGATTCATCAAACCCATCCTAATTTCATCAAACCCATCCTAATTTCTTCAAACCCATGCTAAATTGCTCAAACCTCAGGTAAATTTTCAAACCACATAAATTTTCGTTCGGTTTCATCAAACCCATCCTAATTTCTTCAAACCCATGCTAATTTGCTCAAACCTCAGATAAATTTTCAAACCTCATAAATTTTCGTTCGGATTCATCAAACCCATCCTAATTTCATCAAACCCATCCTAATTTCTTCAAACCCATGCTAAATTGCTCAAACCTCAGGTAAATTTTCAAACCACATAAATTTTCGTTCGGTTTCATCAAACCCATCCTAATTTCGTCAAACCCATGCTAAATATGTCAAACCTCACATAAATTTTCAAACCTCACATAAATTTTCGTTCGGTTTCATCAAACCCATCCTAATTTCATCAAACCCATCCTAATTTCTTCAAACCCATGCTAAATTGCTCAAACCTCACATAAATTTTCAAACCACATAAATTTTCGTTCGGTTTCATCAAACCCATCCTAATTTCATCAAACCCATCCTAATTTCTTCAAACCCATGCTAAATTGCTCAAACCTCAGGTAAATTTTCAAACCACATAAATTTTCGTTCGGTTTCATCAAACCCATCCTAATTTCTTCAAACCCATGCTAATTTGCTCAAACCTCAGATAAATTTTCAAACCTCATAAATTTTCGTTCGGATTCATCAAACCCATCCTAATTTCATCAAACCCATCCTAATTTCTTCAAACCCATGCTAAATTGCTCAAACCTCAGGTAAATTTTCAAACCACATAAATTTTCGTTCGGTTTCATCAAACCCATCCTAATTTCTTCAAACCCATGCTAAATTGCTCAAACCTCACATAAATTTTCAAACCACATAAATTTTCGTTCGGTTTCATCAAACCCATCCTAATTTCATCAAACCCATCCTAATTTCTTCAAACCCATGCTAAATTGCTCAAACCTCAGGTAAATTTTCAAACCACATAAAATATAAATTGCTCAAACCTCACATAAATTTTCAAACCACATAAATTTTCGTTCGGTTTCATCAAACCCATCCTAATTTCTTCAAACCCATGCTAATTTGCTCAAACCTCAGATAAATTTTCAAACCTCATAAATTTTCGTTCGGATTCATCAAACCCATCCTAATTTCATCAAACCCATCCTAATTTCTTCAAACCCATGCTAAATTGCTCAAACCTCAGGTAAATTTTCAAACCACATAAATTTTCGTTCGGTTTCATCAAACCCATCCTAATTTCATCAAACCCATCCTAATTTCTTCAAACCCATGCTAAATTGCTCAAACCTCAGGTAAATTTTCAAACCACATAAATTTTCGTTCGGTTTCATCAAACCCATCCTAATTTCATCAAACCCATCCTAATTTCTTCAAACCCATGCTAAATTGCTCAAACCTCAGGTAAATTTTCAAACCACATAAATTTTCGTTCGGTTTCATCAAACCCATCCTAATTTCATCAAACCCATCCTAATTTCTTCAAACCCATGCTAAATTGCTCAAACCTCAGGTAAATTTTCAAACCACATAAATTTTCGTTCGGTTTCATCAAACCCATCCTAATTTCGTCAAACCCATGCTAAATATGTCAAACCTCACATAAATTTTCAAACCACATAAATTTTCGTTCGGTTTCATCAAACCCATCCTAATTTCTTCAAACCCATGCTAAATTGCTCAAACCTCACATAAATTTTCAAACCACATAAATTTTCGTTCGGTTTCATCAAACCCATCCTAATTTCTTCAAACCCATGCTAATTTGCTCAAACCTCAGATAAATTTTCAAACCTCATAAATTTTCGTTCGGATTCATCAAACCCATCCTAATTTCTTCAAACCCATGCTAAATTGCTCAAACCTCACATAAATTTTCAAACCTCATAAATTTTCGTTCGGATTCATCAAACCCATCCTAATTTCATCAAACCCATCCTAATTTCTTCAAACCCATGCTAAATTGCTCAAACCTCAGGTAAATTTTCAAACCACATAAATTTTCGTTCGGTTTCATCAAACCCATTATAATTTCGTCAAACCCATGCTAAATATGTCAAACCTCACATAAATTTTCAAACCTCACATAAATTTTCGTTCGGTTTCATCAAACCCATCCTAATTTCTTCAAACCCATGCTAAATTGCTCAAACCTCACATAAATTTTCAAACCACATAAATTTTCGTTCGGTTTCATCAAACCCATCCTAATTTCATCAAACCCATCCTAATTTCTTCAAACCCATGCTAAATTGCTCAAACCTCAGGTAAATTTTCAAACCACATAAATTTTCGTTCGGTTTCATCAAACCCATCCTAATTTCTTCAAACCCATGCTAAATTGCTCAAACCTCACATAAATTTTCAAACCACATAAATTTTCGTTCGGTTTCATCAAACCCATCCTAATTTCTTCAAACCCATGCTAATTTGCTCAAACCTCACATAAATTTTCAAACCTCACATAAATTTTCGTTCGGTTTCATCAAACCCATCCTAATTTCATCAAACCCATCCTAATTTCTTCAAACCCATGCTAAATTGCTCAAACCTCACATAAATTTTCAAACCACATAAATTTTCGTTCGGTTTCATCAAACCCATCCTAATTTCATCAAACCCATCCTAATTTCTTCAAACCCATGCTAAATATGTCAAACCTCAGGTAAATTTTCAAACCACATAAATTTTCGTTCGGTTTCATCAAACCCATCCTAATTTCTTCAAACCCATGCTAAATTGCTCAAACCTCAGGTAAATTTTCAAACCACATAAATTTTCGTTCGGTTTCATCAAACCCATCCTAATTTCTTCAAACCCATGCTAAATTGCTCAAACCTCACATAAATTTTCAAACCACATAAATTTTCGTTCGGTTTCATCAAACCCATCCTAATTTCTTCAAACCCATGCTAATTTGCTCAAACCTCAGATAAATTTTCAAACCTCATAAATTTTCGTTCGGATTCATCAAACCCATCCTAATTTCATCAAACCCATCCTAATTTCTTCAAACCCATGCTAAATTGCTCAAACCTCAGGTAAATTTTCAAACCACATAAATTTTCGTTCGGTTTCATCAAACCCATCCTAATTTCTTCAAACCCATGCTAATTTGCTCAAACCTCAGATAAATTTTCAAACCTCATAAATTTTCGTTCGGATTCATCAAACCCATCCTAATTTCATCAAACCCATCCTAATTTCTTCAAACCCATGCTAAATTGCTCAAACCTCAGGTAAATTTTCAAACCACATAAATTTTCGTTCGGTTTCATCAAACCCATCCTAATTTCTTCAAACCCATGCTAATTTGCTCAAACCTCAGATAAATTTTCAGACCTCATAAATTTTCGTTCGGATTCATCAAACCCATCCTAATTTCATCAAACCCATCCTAATTTCTTCAAACCCATGCTAAATTGCTCAAACCTCAGGTAAATTTTCAAACCACATAAATTTTCGTTCGGTTTCATCAAACCCATCCTAATTTCTTCAAACCCATGCTAAATTGCTCAAACCTCACATAAATTTTCAAACCACATAAATTTTCGTTCGGTTTCATCAAACCCATCCTAATTTCTTCAAACCCATGCTAATTTGCTCAAACCTCAGATAAATTTTCAAACCTCATAAATTTTCGTTCGGATTCATCAAACCCATCCTAATTTCATCAAACCCATCCTAATTTCTTCAAACCCATGCTAAATTGCTCAAACCTCAGGTAAATTTTCAAACCACATAAATTTTCGTTCGGTTTCATCAAACCCATCCTAATTTCTTCAAACCCATGCTAAATTGCTCAAACCTCACATAAATTTTCAAACCACATAAATTTTCGTTCGGTTTCATCAAACCCATCCTAATTTCTTCAAACCCATGCTAATTTGCTCAAACCTCAGATAAATTTTCAAACCTCATAAATTTTCGTTCGGATTCATCAAACCCATCCTAATTTCATCAAACCCATCCTAATTTCTTCAAACCCATGCTAAATTGCTCAAACCTCAGGTAAATTTTCAAACCACATAAATTTTCGTTCGGTTTCATCAAACCCATCCTAATTTCTTCAAACCCATGCTAAATTGCTCAAACCTCACATAAATTTTCAAACCACATAAATTTTCGTTCGGTTTCATCAAACCCATCCTAATTTCTTCAAACCCATGCTAATTTGCTCAAACCTCAGATAAATTTTCAAACCTCATAAATTTTCGTTCGGATTCATCAAACCCATCCTAATTTCATCAAACCCATCCTAATTTCTTCAAACCCATGCTAAATTGCTCAAACCTCAGGTAAATTTTCAAACCACATAAATTTTCGTTCGGTTTCATCAAACCCATCCTAATTTCTTCAAACCCATGCTAAATTGCTCAAACCTCACATAAATTTTCAAACCACATAAATTTTCGTTCGGTTTCATCAAACCCATCCTAATTTCTTCAAACCCATGCTAAATTGCTCAAACCTCACATAAATTTTCAAACCACATAAATTTTCGTTCGGTTTCATCAAACCCATCCTAATTTCTTCAAACCCATGCTAATTTGCTCAAACCTCACATAAATTTTCAAACCTCACATAAATTTTCGTTCGGTTTCATCAAACCCATCCTAATTTCTTCAAACCCATGCTAATTTGCTCAAACCTCAGATAAATTTTCAAACCTCATAAATTTTCGTTCGGATTCATCAAACCCATCCTAATTTCATCAAACCCATCCTAATTTCTTCAAACCCATGCTAAATTGCTCAAACCTCACATAAATTTTCAAACCACATAAATTTTCGTTCGGTTTCATCAAACCCATCCTAATTTCTTCAAACCCATGCTAATTTGCTCAAACCTCAGATAAATTTTCAAACCTCATAAATTTTCGTTCGGATTCATCAAACCCATCCTAATTTCATCAAACCCATCCTAATTTCTTCAAACCCATGCTAAATTGCTCAAACCTCAGGTAAATTTTCAAACCACATAAATTTTCGTTCGGTTTCATCAAACCCATCCTAATTTCGTCAAACCCATGCTAAATATGTCAAACCTCACATAAATTTTCAAACCTCACATAAATTTTCGTTCGGTTTCATCAAACCCATCCTAATTTCTTCAAACCCATGCTAAATTGCTCAAACCTCACATAAATTTTCAAACCACATAAATTTTCGTTCGGTTTCATCAAACCCATCCTAATTTCATCAAACCCATCCTAATTTCTTCAAACCCATGCTAAATTGCTCAAACCTCACATAAATTTTCAAACCACATAAATTTTCGTTCGGTTTCATCAAACCCATCCTAATTTCTTCAAACCCATGCTAATTTGCTCAAACCTCAGATAAATTTTCAAACCTCATAAATTTTCGTTCGGATTCATCAAACCCATCCTAATTTCATCAAACCCATCCTAATTTCTTCAAACCCATGCTAAATTGCTCAAACCTCAGGTAAATTTTCAAACCACATAAATTTTCGTTCGGTTTCATCAAACCCATCCTAATTTCTTCAAACCCATGCTAATTTGCTCAAACCTCAGATAAATTTTCAAACCTCATAAATTTTCGTTCGGATTCATCAAACCCATCCTAATTTCATCAAACCCATCCTAATTTCTTCAAACCCATGCTAAATTGCTCAAACCTCAGGTAAATTTTCAAACCACATAAATTTTCGTTCGGTTTCATCAAACCCATCCTAATTTCTTCAAACCCATGCTAAATTGCTCAAACCTCACATAAATTTTCAAACCACATAAATTTTCGTTCGGTTTCATCAAACCCATCCTAATTTCTTCAAACCCATGCTAATTTGCTCAAACCTCAGATAAATTTTCAAACCTCATAAATTTTCGTTCGGATTCATCAAACCCATCCTAATTTCATCAAACCCATCCTAATTTCTTCAAACCCATGCTAAATTGCTCAAACCTCAGGTAAATTTTCAAACCACATAAATTTTCGTTCGGTTTCATCAAACCCATCCTAATTTCTTCAAACCCATGCTAATTTGCTCAAACCTCAGATAAATTTTCAAACCTCATAAATTTTCGTTCGGATTCATCAAACCCATCCTAATTTCATCAAACCCATCCTAATTTCTTCAAACCCATGCTAAATTGCTCAAACCTCAGGTAAATTTTCAAACCACATAAATTTTCGTTCGGTTTCATCAAACCCATCCTAATTTCTTCAAACCCATGCTAAATTGCTCAAACCTCACATAAATTTTCAAACCACATAAATTTTCGTTCGGTTTCATCAAACCCATCCTAATTTCTTCAAACCCATGCTAATTTGCTCAAACCTCAGATAAATTTTCAAACCTCATAAATTTTCGTTCGGATTCATCAAACCCATCCTAATTTCATCAAACCCATCCTAATTTCTTCAAACCCATGCTAAATTGCTCAAACCTCAGGTAAATTTTCAAACCACATAAATTTTCGTTCGGTTTCATCAAACCCATCCTAATTTCTTCAAACCCATGCTAAATTGCTCAAACCTCACATAAATTTTCAAACCACATAAATTTTCGTTCGGTTTCATCAAACCCATCCTAATTTCTTCAAACCCATGCTAATTTGCTCAAACCTCAGATAAATTTTCAAACCTCATAAATTTTCGTTCGGATTCATCAAACCCATCCTAATTTCATCAAACCCATCCTAATTTCTTCAAACCCATGCTAAATTGCTCAAACCTCAGGTAAATTTTCAAACCACATAAATTTTCGTTCGGTTTCATCAAACCCATCCTAATTTCTTCAAACCCATGCTAAATTGCTCAAACCTCACATAAATTTTCAAACCACATAAATTTTCGTTCGGTTTCATCAAACCCATCCTAATTTCTTCAAACCCATGCTAATTTGCTCAAACCTCAGATAAATTTTCAAACCTCATAAATTTTCGTTCGGATTCATCAAACCCATCCTAATTTCATCAAACCCATCCTAATTTCTTCAAACCCATGCTAAATTGCTCAAACCTCAGGTAAATTTTCAAACCACATAAATTTTCGTTCGGTTTCATCAAACCCATCCTAATTTCTTCAAACCCATGCTAATTTGCTCAAACCTCAGATAAATTTTCAAACCTCATAAATTTTCGTTCGGATTCATCAAACCCATCCTAATTTCATCAAACCCATCCTAATTTCTTCAAACCCATGCTAAATTGCTCAAACCTCAGGTAAATTTTCAAACCACATAAATTTTCGTTCGGTTTCATCAAACCCATCCTAATTTCTTCAAACCCATGCTAAATTGCTCAAACCTCACATAAATTTTCAAACCACATAAATTTTCGTTCGGTTTCATCAAACCCATCCTAATTTCTTCAAACCCATGCTAATTTGCTCAAACCTCAGATAAATTTTCAAACCTCATAAATTTTCGTTCGGATTCATCAAACCCATCCTAATTTCATCAAACCCATCCTAATTTCTTCAAACCCATGCTAAATTGCTCAAACCTCAGGTAAATTTTCAAACCACATAAATTTTCGTTCGGTTTCATCAAACCCATCCTAATTTCTTCAAACCCATGCTAATTTGCTCAAACCTCAGATAAATTTTCAAACCTCATAAATTTTCGTTCGGATTCATCAAACCCATCCTAATTTCATCAAACCCATCCTAATTTCTTCAAACCCATGCTAATTTGCTCAAACCTCAGATAAATTTTCAAACCTCATAAATTTTCGTTCGGATTCATCAAACCCATCCTAATTTCATCAAACCCATCCTAATTTCTTCAAACCCATGCTAAATTGCTCAAACCTCAGGTAAATTTTCAAACCACATAAATTTTCGTTCGGTTTCATCAAACCCATCCTAATTTCGTCAAACCCATGCTAAATATGTCAAACCTCACATAAATTTTCAAACCACATAAATTTTCGTTCGGTTTCATCAAACCCATCCTAATTTCTTCAAACCCATGCTAAATTGCTCAAACCTCACATAAATTTTCAAACCTCATAAATTTTCGTTCGGATTCATCAAACCCATCCTAATTTCATCAAACCCATCCTAATTTCTTCAAACCCATGCTAAATTGCTCAAACCTCAGGTAAATTTTCAAACCACATAAATTTTCGTTCGGTTTCATCAAACCCATCCTAATTTCTTCAAACCCATGCTAAATTGCTCAAACCTCACATAAATTTTCAAACCACATAAATTTTCGTTCGGTTTCATCAAACCCATCCTAATTTCTTCAAACCCATGCTAATTTGCTCAAACCTCAGATAAATTTTCAAACCTCATAAATTTTCGTTCGGATTCATCAAACCCATCCTAATTTCATCAAACCCATCCTAATTTCTTCAAACCCATGCTAAATTGCTCAAACCTCAGGTAAATTTTCAAACCACATAAATTTTCGTTCGGTTTCATCAAACCCATCCTAATTTCTTCAAACCCATGCTAATTTGCTCAAACCTCAGATAAATTTTCAAACCTCATAAATTTTCGTTCGGATTCATCAAACCCATCCTAATTTCATCAAACCCATCCTAATTTCTTCAAACCCATGCTAATTTGCTCAAACCTCAGATAAATTTTCAAACCTCATAAATTTTCGTTCGGATTCATCAAACCCATCCTAATTTCATCAAACCCATCCTAATTTCTTCAAACCCATGCTAAATTGCTCAAACCTCAGGTAAATTTTCAAACCACATAAATTTTCGTTCGGTTTCATCAAACCCATCCTAATTTCGTCAAACCCATGCTAAATATGTCAAACCTCACATAAATTTTCAAACCACATAAATTTTCGTTCGGTTTCATCAAACCCATCCTAATTTCTTCAAACCCATGCTAAATTGCTCAAACCTCACATAAATTTTCAAACCTCATAAATTTTCGTTCGGATTCATCAAACCCATCCTAATTTCATCAAACCCATCCTAATTTCTTCAAACCCATGCTAAATTGCTCAAACCTCAGGTAAATTTTCAAACCACATAAATTTTCGTTCGGTTTCATCAAACCCATCCTAATTTCATCAAACCCATCCTAATTTCTTCAAACCCATGCTAAATTGCTCAAACCTCAGGTAAATTTTCAAACCATATAAATTTTCGTTCGGTTTCATCAAACCCATCCTAATTTCTTCAAACCCATGCTAAATTGCTCAAACCTCACATAAATTTTCAAACCACATAAATTTTCGTTCGGTTTCATCAAACCCATCCTAATTTCTTCAAACCCATGCTAATTTGCTCAAACCTCAGATAAATTTTCAAACCTCATAAATTTTCGTTCGGATTCATCAAACCCATCCTAATTTCATCAAACCCATCCTAATTTCTTCAAACCCATGCTAAATTGCTCAAACCTCAGGTAAATTTTCAAACCACATAAATTTTCGTTCGGTTTCATCAAACCCATCCTAATTTCTTCAAACCCATGCTAAATTGCTCAAACCTCAGGTAAATTTTCAAACCACATAAATTTTCGTTCGGTTTCATCAAACCCATCCTAATTTCTTCAAACCCATGCTAAATTGCTCAAACCTCACATAAATTTTCAAACCACATAAATTTTCGTTCGGTTTCATCAAACCCATCCTAATTTCTTCAAACCCATGCTAATTTGCTCAAACCTCACATAAATTTTCAAACCTCACATAAATTTTCGTTCGGTTTCATCAAACCCATCCTAATTTCATCAAACCCATCCTAATTTCTTCAAACCCATGCTAAATTGCTCAAACCTCACATAAATTTTCAAACCACATAAATTTTCGTTCGGTTTCATCAAACCCATCCTAATTTCATCAAACCCATCCTAATTTCTTCAAACCCATGCTAAATATGTCAAACCTCAGGTAAATTTTCAAACCACATAAATTTTCGTTCGGTTTCATCAAACCCATCCTAATTTCTTCAAACCCATGCTAAATTGCTCAAACCTCAGGTAAATTTTCAAACCACATAAATTTTCGTTCGGTTTCATCAAACCCATCCTAATTTCTTCAAACCCATGCTAAATTGCTCAAACCTCACATAAATTTTCAAACCACATAAATTTTCGTTCGGTTTCATCAAACCCATCCTAATTTCTTCAAACCCATGCTAATTTGCTCAAACCTCAGATAAATTTTCAAACCTCATAAATTTTCGTTCGGATTCATCAAACCCATCCTAATTTCATCAAACCCATCCTAATTTCTTCAAACCCATGCTAAATTGCTCAAACCTCAGGTAAATTTTCAAACCACATAAATTTTCGTTCGGTTTCATCAAACCCATCCTAATTTCTTCAAACCCATGCTAATTTGCTCAAACCTCAGATAAATTTTCAAACCTCATAAATTTTCGTTCGGATTCATCAAACCCATCCTAATTTCATCAAACCCATCCTAATTTCTTCAAACCCATGCTAAATTGCTCAAACCTCAGGTAAATTTTCAAACCACATAAATTTTCGTTCGGTTTCATCAAACCCATCCTAATTTCTTCAAACCCATGCTAATTTGCTCAAACCTCAGATAAATTTTCAAACCTCATAAATTTTCGTTCGGATTCATCAAACCCATCCTAATTTCATCAAACCCATCCTAATTTCTTCAAACCCATGCTAAATTGCTCAAACCTCAGGTAAATTTTCAAGCCACATAAATTTTCGTTCGGTTTCATCAAACCCATCCTAATTTCTTCAAACCCATGCTAAATTGCTCAAACCTCACATAAATTTTCAAACCACATAAATTTTCGTTCCGTTTCATCAAACCCATCCTAATTTCTTCAAACCCATGCTAATTTGCTCAAACCTCAGATAAATTTTCAAACCTCATAAATTTTCGTTCGGATTCATCAAACCCATCCTAATTTCATCAAACCCATCCTAATTTCTTCAAACCCATGCTAAATTGCTCAAACCTCAGGTAAATTTTCAAACCACATAAATTTTCGTTCGGTTTCATCAAACCCATCCTAATTTCTTCAAACCCATGCTAATTTGCTCAAACCTCAGATAAATTTTCAAACCTCATAAATTTTCGTTCGGATTCATCAAACCCATCCTAATTTCATCAAACCCATCCTAATTTCTTCAAACCCATGCTAAATTGCTCAAACCTCAGGTAAATTTTCAAACCACATAAATTTTCGTTCGGTTTCATCAAACCCATCCTAATTTCTTCAAACCCATGCTAATTTGCTCAAACCTCAGATAAATTTTCAAACCTCATAAATTTTCGTTCGGATTCATCAAACCCATCCTAATTTCATCAAACCCATCCTAATTTCTTCAAACCCATGCTAAATTGCTCAAACCTCAGGTAAATTTTCAAACCACATAAATTTTCGTTCGGTTTCATCAAACCCATCCTAATTTCTTCAAACCCATGCTAAATTGCTCAAACCTCACATAAATTTTCAAACCACATAAATTTTCGTTCGGTTTCATCAAACCCATCCTAATTTCTTCAAACCCATGCTAATTTGCTCAAACCTCAGATAAATTTTCAAACCTCATAAATTTTCGTTCGGATTCATCAAACCCATCCTAATTTCATCAAACCCATCCTAATTTCTTCAAACCCATGCTAAATTGCTCAAACCTCAGGTAAATTTTCAAACCACATAAATTTTCGTTCGGTTTCATCAAACCCATCCTAATTTCTTCAAACCCATGCTAATTTGCTCAAACCTCAGATAAATTTTCAAACCTCATAAATTTTCGTTCGGATTCATCAAACCCATCCTAATTTCATCAAACCCATCCTAATTTCTTCAAACCCATGCTAAATTGCTCAAACCTCAGGTAAATTTTCAAACCACATAAATTTTCGTTCGGTTTCATCAAACCCATCCTAATTTCGTCAAACCCATGCTAAATATGTCAAACCTCACATAAATTTTCAAACCTCACATAAATTTTCGTTCGGTTTCATCAAACCCATCCTAATTTCATCAAACCCATCCTAATTTCTTCAAACCCATGCTAAATTGCTCAAACCTCACATAAATTTTCAAACCACATAAATTTTCGTTCGGTTTCATCAAACCCATCCTAATTTCATCAAACCCATCCTAATTTCTTCAAACCCATGCTAAATTGCTCAAACCTCAGGTAAATTTTCAAACCACATAAATTTTCGTTCGGTTTCATCAAACCCATCCTAATTTCTTCAAACCCATGCTAAATTGCTCAAACCTCACATAAATTTTCAAACCACATAAATTTTCGTTCGGTTTCATCAAACCCATCCTAATTTCTTCAAACCCATGCTAATTTGCTCAAACCTCAGATAAATTTTCAAACCTCATAAATTTTCGTTCGGATTCATCAAACCCATCCTAATTTCATCAAACCCATCCTAATTTCTTCAAACCCATGCTAAATTGCTCAAACCTCAGGTAAATTTTCAAACCACATAAATTTTCGTTCGGTTTCATCAAACCCATCCTAATTTCTTCAAACCCATGCTAAATTGCTCAAACCTCACATAAATTTTCAAACCACATAAATTTTCGTTCGGTTTCATCAAACCCATCCTAATTTCTTCAAACCCATGCTAATTTGCTCAAACCTCAGATAAATTTTCAAACCTCATAAATTTTCGTTCGGATTCATCAAACCCATCCTAATTTCATCAAACCCATCCTAATTTCTTCAAACCCATGCTAAATTGCTCAAACCTCAGGTAAATTTTCAAACCACATAAATTTTCGTTCGGTTTCATCAAACCCATCCTAATTTCTTCAAACCCATGCTAAATTGCTCAAACCTCACATAAATTTTCAAACCACATAAATTTTCGTTCGGTTTCATCAAACCCATCCTAATTTCTTCAAACCCATGCTAATTTGCTCAAACCTCAGATAAATTTTCAAACCTCATAAATTTTCGTTCGGATTCATCAAACCCATCCTAATTTCATCAAACCCATCCTAATTTCTTCAAACCCATGCTAAATTGCTCAAACCTCAGGTAAATTTTCAAACCACATAAATTTTCGTTCGGTTTCATCAAACCCATCCTAATTTCTTCAAACCCATGCTAAATTGCTCAAACCTCACATAAATTTTCAAACCACATAAATTTTCGTTCGGTTTCATCAAACCCATCCTAATTTCTTCAAACCCATGCTAATTTGCTCAAACCTCAGATAAATTTTCAAACCTCATAAATTTTCGTTCGGATTCATCAAACCCATCCTAATTTCATCAAACCCATCCTAATTTCTTCAAACCCATGCTAAATTGCTCAAACCTCAGGTAAATTTTCAAACCACATAAATTTTCGTTCGGTTTCATCAAACCCATCCTAATTTCTTTAAACCCATGCTAAATTGCTCAAACCTCACATAAATTTTCAAACCACATAAATTTTCGTTCGGTTTCATCAAACCCATCCTAATTTCTTCAAACCCATGCTAATTTGCTCAAACCTCAGATAAATTTTCAAACCTCATAAATTTTCGTTCGGATTCATCAAACCCATCCTAATTTCATCAAACCCATCCTAATTTCTTCAAACCCATGCTAAATTGCTCAAACCTCAGGTAAATTTTCAAACCACATAAATTTTCGTTCGGTTTCATCAAACCCATCCTAATTTCTTCAAACCCATGCTAAATTGCTCAAACCTCACATAAATTTTCAAACCACATAAATTTTCGTTCGGTTTCATCAAACCCATCCTAATTTCTTCAAACCCATGCTAATTTGCTCAAACCTCAGATAAATTTTCAAACCTCATAAATTTTCGTTCGGATTCATCAAACCCATCCTAATTTCATCAAACCCATCCTAATTTCTTCAAACCCATGCTAAATTGCTCAAACCTCAGGTAAATTTTCAAACCACATAAATTTTCGTTCGGTTTCATCAAACCCATCCTAATTTCTTCAAACCCATGCTAAATTGCTCAAACCTCACATAAATTTTCAAACCACATAAATTTTCGTTCGGTTTCATCAAACCCATCCTAATTTCTTCAAACCCATGCTAATTTGCTCAAACCTCAGATAAATTTTCAAACCTCATAAATTTTCGTTCGGATTCATCAAACCCATCCTAATTTCATCAAACCCATCCTAATTTCTTCAAACCCATGCTAAATTGCTCAAACCTCAGGTAAATTTTCAAACCACATAAATTTTCGTTCGGTTTCATCAAACCCATCCTAATTTCTTCAAACCCATGCTAATTTGCTCAAACCTCAGATAAATTTTCAAACCTCATAAATTTTCGTTCGGATTCATCAAACCCATCCTAATTTCATCAAACCCATCCTAATTTCTTCAAACCCATGCTAAATTGCTCAAACCTCAGGTAAATTTTCAAACCACATAAATTTTCGTTCGGTTTCATCAAACCCATCCTAATTTCTTCAAACCCATGCTAAATTGCTCAAACCTCACATAAATTTTCAAACCACATAAATTTTCGTTCGGTTTCATCAAACCCATCCTAATTTCTTCAAACCCATGCTAATTTGCTCAAACCTCAGATAAATTTTCAAACCTCATAAATTTTCGTTCGGATTCATCAAACCCATCCTAATTTCATCAAACCCATCCTAATTTCTTCAAACCCATGCTAAATTGCTCAAACCTCAGGTAAATTTTCAAACCACATAAATTTTCGTTCGGTTTCATCAAACCCATCCTAATTTCTTCAAACCCATGCTAATTTGCTCAAACCTCAGATAAATTTTCAAACCTCATAAATTTTCGTTCGGATTCATCAAACCCATCCTAATTTCATCAAACCCATCCTAATTTCTTCAAACCCATGCTAATTTGCTCAAACCTCAGATAAATTTTCAAACCTCATAAATTTTCGTTCGGATTCATCAAACCCATCCTAATTTCATCAAACCCATCCTAATTTCTTCAAACCCATGCTAAATTGCTCAAACCTCAGGTAAATTTTCAAACCACATAAATTTTCGTTCGGTTTCATCAAACCCATCCTAATTTCGTCAAACCCATGCTAAATATGTCAAACCTCACATAAATTTTCAAACCACATAAATTTTCGTTCGGTTTCATCAAACCCATCCTAATTTCTTCAAACCCATGCTAAATTGCTCAAACCTCACATAAATTTTCAAACCACATAAATTTTCGTTCGGTTTCATCAAACCCATCCTAATTTCTTCAAACCCATGCTAATTTGCTCAAACCTCAGATAAATTTTCAAACCTCATAAATTTTCGTTCGGATTCATCAAACCCATCCTAATTTCTTCAAACCCATGCTAAATTGCTCAAACCTCACATAAATTTTCAAACCTCATAAATTTTCGTTCGTATTCATCAAACCCATCCTAATTCCATCAAACCCATCCTAATTTCTTCAAACCCATGCTAAATTGCTCAAACCTCAGGTAAATTTTCAAACCACATAAATTTTCGTTCGGTTTCATCAAACCCATCCTAATTTCTTCAAACCCATGCTAATTTGCTCAAACCTCAGATAAATTTTCAAACCTCATAAATTTTCGTTCGGATTCATCAAACCCATCCTAATTTCATCAAACCCATCCTAATTTCTTCAAACCCATGCTAAATTGCTCAAACCTCAGGTAAATTTTCAAACCACATAAATTTTCGTTCGGTTTCATCAAACCCATCCTAATTTCTTCAAACCCATGCTAAATTGCTCAAACCTCACATACATTTTCAAACCACATAAATTTTCGTTCGGTTTCATCAAACCCATCCTAATTTCTTCAAACCCATGCTAATTTGCTCAAACCTCAGATAAATTTTCAAACCTCATAAATTTTCGTTCGGATTCATCAAACCCATCCTAATTTCATCAAACCCATCCTAATTTCTTCAAACCCATGCTAAATTGCTCAAACCTCAGGTAAATTTTCAAACCACATAAATTTTCGTTCGGTTTCATCAAACCCATCCTAATTTCTTCAAACCCATGCTAATTTGCTCAAACCTCAGATAAATTTTCAAACCTCATAAATTTTCGTTCGGATTCATCAAACCCATCCTAATTTCATCAAACCCATCCTAATTTCTTCAAACCCATGCTAAATTGCTCAAACCTCAGGTAAATTTTCAAACCACATAAATTTTCGTTCGGTTTCATCAAACCCATCCTAATTTCGTCAAACCCATGCTAAATATGTCAAACCTCACATAAATTTTCAAACCTCACATAAATTTTCGTTCGGTTTCATCAAACCCATCCTAATTTCGTCAAACCCATGCTAAATATGTCAAACCTCACATAAATTTTCAAACCTCACATAAATTTTCGTTCGGTTTCATCAAACCCATCCTAATTTCTTCAAACCCATGCTAATTTGCTCAAACCTCAGATAAATTTTCAAACCTCATAAATTTTCGTTCGGATTCATCAAACCCATCCTAATTTCATCAAACCCATCCTAATTTCTTCAAACCCATGCTAAATTGCTCAAACCTCAGGTAAATTTTCAAACCACATAAATTTTCGTTCGGTTTCATCAAACCCATCCTAATTTCGTCAAACCCATGCTAAATATGTCAAACCTCACATAAATTTTCAAACCACATAAATTTTCGTTCGGTTTCATCAAACCCATCCTAATTTCTTCAAACCCATGCTAAATTGCTCAAACCTCACATAAATTTTCAAACCACATAAATTTTCGTTCGGTTTCATCAAACCCATCCTAATTTCTTCAAACCCATGCTAATTTGCTCAAACCTCAGATAAATTTTCAAACCTCATAAATTTTCGTTCGGATTCATCAAACCCATCCTAATTTCTTCAAACCCATGCTAAATTGCTCAAACCTCACATAAATTTTCAAACCTCATAAATTTTCGTTCGGATTCATCAAACCCATCCTAATTTCATCAAACCCATCCTAATTTCTTCAAACCCATGCTAAATTGCTCAAACCTCAGGTAAATTTTCAAACCACATAAATTTTCGTTCGGTTTCATCAAACCCATCCTAATTTCGTCAAACCCATGCTAAATATGTCAAACCTCACATAAATTTTCAAACCTCACATAAATTTTCGTTCGGTTTCATCAAACCCATCCTAATTTCTTCAAACCCATGCTAAATTGCTCAAACCTCACATAAATTTTCAAACCACATAAATTTTCGTTCGGTTTCATCAAACCCATCCTAATTTCATCAAACCCATCCTAATTTCTTCAAACCCATGCTAAATTGCTCAAACCTCAGGTAAATTTTCAAACCACATAAATTTTCGTTCGGTTTCATCAAACCCATCCTAATTTCGTCAAACCCATGCTAAATATGTCAAACCTCACATAAATTTTCAAACCTCACATAAATTTTCGTTCGGTTCCATCAAACCCATCCTAATTTCGTCAAACCCATGCTAAATATGTCAAACCTCACATAAATTTTCAAACCTCACATAAATTTTCGTTCGGTTTCATCAAACCCTTCCTAATTTCTTCAAACCCATGCTAAATTGCTCAAACCTCACATAAATTTTCAAACCACATAAATTTTCGTTCGGTTTCATCAAACCCATCCTAATTTCATCAAACCCATCCTAATTTCTTCAAACCCATGCTAAATTGCTCAAACCTCAGGTAAATTTTCAAACCACATAAATTTTCGTTCGGTTTCATCAAACCCATCCTAATTTCTTCAAACCCATGCTAATTTGCTCAAACCTCAGATAAATTTTCAAACCACATAAATTTTCGTTCGGTTTCATCAAACCCATCCTAATTTCTTCAAACCCATGCTAATTTGCTCAAACCTCAGATAAATTTTCAAACCTCATAAATTTTCGTTCGGATTCATCAAACCCATCCTAATTTCATCAAACCCATCCTAATTTCTTCAAACCCATGCTAAATTGCTCAAACCTCAGGTAAATTTTCAAACCACATAAATTTTCGTTCGGTTTCATCAAACCCATCCTAATTTCTTCAAACCCATGCTAAATTGCTCAAACCTCACATAAATTTTCAAACCACATAAATTTTCGTTCGGTTTCATCAAACCCATCCTAATTTCTTCAAACCCATGCTAATTTGCTCAAACCTCAGATAAATTTTCAAACCTCATAAATTTTCGTTCGGATTCATCAAACCCATCCTAATTTCATCAAACCCATCCTAATTTCTTCAAACCCATGCTAAATTGCTCAAACCTCAGGTAAATTTTCAAACCACATAAATTTTCGTTCGGTTTCATCAAACCCATCCTAATTTCTTCAAACCCATGCTAATTTGCTCAAACCTCAGATAAATTTTCAAACCTCATAAATTTTCGTTCGGATTCATCAAACCCATCCTAATTTCATCAAACCCATCCTAATTTCTTCAAACCCATGCTAAATTGCTCAAACCTCAGGTAAATTTTCAAACCACATAAATTTTCGTTCGGTTTCATCAAACCCATCCTAATTTCGTCAAACCCATGCTAAATATGTCAAACCTCACATACATTTTCAAACCTCACATAAATTTTCGTTCGGTTTCATCAAACCCATCCTAATTTCATCAAACCCATCCTAATTTCTTCAAACCCATGCTAAATTGCTCAAACCTCACATAAATTTTCAAACCACATAAATTTTCGTTCGGTTTCATCAAACCCATCCTAATTTCATCAAACCCATCCTAATTTCTTCAAACCCATGCTAAATATGTCAAACCTCAGGTAAATTTTCAAACCACATAAATTTTCGTTCGGTTTCATCAAACCCATCCTAATTTCTTCAAACCCATGCTAAATTGCTCAAACCTCAGGTAAATTTTCAAACCACATAAATTTTCGTTCGGTTTCATCAAACCCATCCTAATTTCTTCAAACCCATGCTAAATTGCTCAAACCTCACATAAATTTTCAAACCACATAAATTTTCGTTCGGTTTCATCAAACCCATCCTAATTTCTTCAAACCCATGCTAATTTGCTCAAACCTCAGATAAATTTTCAAACCTCATAAATTTTCGTTCGGATTCATCAAACCCATCCTAATTTCATCAAACCCATCCTAATTTCTTCAAACCCATGCTAAATTGCTCAAACCTCAGGTAAATTTTCAAACCACATAAATTTTCGTTCGGTTTCATCAAACCCATCCTAATTTCTTCAAACCCATGCTAATTTGCTCAAACCTCAGATAAATTTTCAAACCTCATAAATTTTCGTTCGGATTCATCAAACCCATCCTAATTTCATCAAACCCATCCTAATTTCTTCAAACCCATGCTAAATTGCTCAAACCTCAGGTAAATTTTCAAACCACATAAATTTTCGTTCGGTTTCATCAAACCCATCCTAATTTCTTCAAACCCATGCTAATTTGCTCAAACCTCAGATAAATTTTCAAACCTCATAAATTTTCGTTCGGATTCATCAAACCCATCCTAATTTCATCAAACCCATCCTAATTTCTTCAAACCCATGCTAAATTGCTCAAACCTCAGGTAAATTTTCAAACCACATAAATTTTCGTTCGGTTTCATCAAACCCATCCTAATTTCTTCAAACCCATGCTAAATTGCTCAAACCTCACATAAATTTTCAAACCACATAAATTTTCGTTCGGTTTCATCAAACCCATCCTAATTTCTTCAAACCCATGCTAATTTGCTCAAACCTCAGATAAATTTTCAAACCTCATAAATTTTCGTTCGGATTCATCAAACCCATCCTAATTTCATCAAACCCATCCTAATTTCTTCAAACCCATGCTAAATTGCTCAAACCTCAGGTAAATTTTCAAACCACATAAATTTTCGTTCGGTTTCATCAAACCCATCCTAATTTCTTCAAACCCATGCTAAATTGCTCAAACCTCAGGTAAATTTTCAAACCACATAAATTTTCGTTCGGTTTCATCAAACCCATCCTAATTTCTTCAAACCCATGCTAAATTGCTCAAACCTCACATAAATTTTCAAACCACATAAATTTTCGTTCGGTTTCATCAAACCCATCCTAATTTCTTCAAACCCATGCTAATTTGCTCAAACCTCAGATAAATTTTCAAACCTCATAAATTTTCGTTCGGATTCATCAAACCCATCCTAATTTCATCAAACCCATCCTAATTTCTTCAAACCCATGCTAAATTGCTCAAACCTCACATAAATTTTCAAACCACATAAATTTTCGTTCGGTTTCATCAAACCCATCCTAATTTCATCAAACCCATCCTAATTTCTTCAAACCCATGCTAAATATGTCAAACCTCAGGTAAATTTTCAAACCACATAAATTTTCGTTCGGTTTCATCAAACCCATCCTAATTTCTTCAAACCCATGCTAAATTGCTCAAACCTCAGGTAAATTTTCAAACCACATAAATTTTCGTTCGGTTTCATCAAACCCATCCTAATTTCTTCAAACCCATGCTAATTTGCTCAAACCTCAGATAAATTTTCAAACCACATAAATTTTCGTTCGGTTTCATCAAACCCATCCTAATTTCTTCAAACCCATGCTAATTTGCTCAAACCTCAGATAAATTTTCAAACCTCATAAATTTTCGTTCGGATTCATCAAACCCATCCTAATTTCATCAAACCCATCCTAATTTCTTCAAACCCATGCTAAATTGCTCAAACCTCAGGTAAATTTTCAAACCACATAAATTTTCGTTCGGTTTCATCAAACCCATCCTAATTTCTTCAAACCCATGCTAAATTGCTCAAACCTCACATAAATTTTCAAACCACATAAATTTTCGTTCGGTTTCATCAAACCCATCCTAATTTCTTCAAACCCATGCTAATTTGCTCAAACCTCAGATAAATTTTCAAACCTCATAAATTTTCGTTCGGATTCATCAAACCCATCCTAATTTCATCAAACCCATCCTAATTTCTTCAAACCCATGCTAAATTGCTCAAACCTCAGGTAAATTTTCAAACCACATAAATTTTCGTTCGGTTTCATCAAACCCATCCTAATTTCTTCAAACCCATGCTAATTTGCTCAAACCTCAGATAAATTTTCAAACCTCATAAATTTTCGTTCGGATTCATCAAACCCATCCTAATTTCATCAAACCCATCCTAATTTCTTCAAACCCATGCTAAATTGCTCAAACCTCAGGTAAATTTTCAAACCACATAAATTTTCGTTCGGTTTCATCAAACCCATCCTAATTTCGTCAAACCCATGCTAAATATGTCAAACCTCACATAAATTTTCAAACCTCACATAAATTTTCGTTCGGTTTCATCAAACCCATCCTAATTTCATCAAACCCATCCTAATTTCTTCAAACCCATGCTAAATTGCTCAAACCTCACATAAATTTTCAAACCACATAAATTTTCGTTCGGTTTCATCAAACCCATCCTAATTTCATCAAACCCATCCTAATTTCTTCAAACCCATGCTAAATATGTCAAACCTCAGGTAAATTTTCAAACCACATAAATTTTCGTTCGGTTTCATCAAACCCATCCTAATTTCTTCAAACCCATGCTAAATTGCTCAAACCTCAGGTAAATTTTCAAACCACATAAATTTTCGTTCGGTTTCATCAAACCCATCCTAATTTCTTCAAACCCATGCTAAATTGCTCAAACCTCACATAAATTTTCAAACCACATAAATTTTCGTTCGGTTTCATCAAACCCATCCTAATTTCTTCAAACCCATGCTAATTTGCTCAAACCTCAGATAAATTTTCAAACCTCATAAATTTTCGTTCGGATTCATCAAACCCATCCTAATTTCATCAAACCCATCCTAATTTCTTCAAACCCATGCTAAATTGCTCAAACCTCAGGTAAATTTTCAAACCACATAAATTTTCGTTCGGTTTCATCAAACCCATCCTAATTTCTTCAAACCCATGCTAATTTGCTCAAACCTCAGATAAATTTTCAAACCTCATAAATTTTCGTTCGGATTCATCAAACCCATCCTAATTTCATCAAACCCATCCTAATTTCTTCAAACCCATGCTAAATTGCTCAAACCTCAGGTAAATTTTCAAACCACATAAATTTTCGTTCGGTTTCATCAAACCCATCCTAATTTCTTCAAACCCATGCTAATTTGCTCAAACCTCAGATAAATTTTCAAACCTCATAAATTTTCGTTCGGATTCATCAAACCCATCCTAATTTCATCAAACCCATCCTAATTTCTTCAAACCCATGCTAAATTGCTCAAACCTCAGGTAAATTTTCAAACCACATAAATTTTCGTTCGGTTTCATCAAACCCATCCTAATTTCTTCAAACCCATGCTAAATTGCTCAAACCTCACATAAATTTTCAAACCACATAAATTTTCGTTCGGTTTCATCAAACCCATCCTAATTTCTTCAAACCCATGCTAATTTGCTCAAACCTCAGATAAATTTTCAAACCTCATAAATTTTCGTTCGGATTCATCAAACCCATCCTAATTTCATCAAACCCATCCTAATTTCTTCAAACCCATGCTAAATTGCTCAAACCTCAGGTAAATTTTCAAACCACATAAATTTTCGTTCGGTTTCATCAAACCCATCCTAATTTCTTCAAACCCATGCTAAATTGCTCAAACCTCACATAAATTTTCAAACCACATAAATTTTCGTTCGGTTTCATCAAACCCATCCTAATTTCTTCAAACCCATGCTAATTTGCTCAAACCTCAGATAAATTTTCAAACCTCATAAATTTTCGTTCGGATTCATCAAACCCATCCTAATTTCATCAAACCCATCCTAATTTCTTCAAACCCATGCTAAATTGCTCAAACCTCAGGTAAATTTTCAAACCACATAAATTTTCGTTCGGTTTCATCAAACCCATCCTAATTTCTTCAAACCCATGCTAAATTGCTCAAACCTCACATAAATTTTCAAACCACATAAATTTTCGTTCGGTTTCATCAAACCCATCCTAATTTCTTCAAACCCATGCTAATTTGCTCAAACCTCAGATAAATTTTCAAACCTCATAAATTTTCGTTCGGATTCATCAAACCCATCCTAATTTCATCAAACCCATCCTAATTTCTTCAAACCCATGCTAAATTGCTCAAACCTCAGGTAAATTTTCAAACCACATAAATTTTCGTTCGGTTTCATCAAACCCATCCTAATTTCTTCAAACCCATGCTAATTTGCTCAAACCTCAGATAAATTTTCAAACCTCATAAATTTTCGTTCGGATTCATCAAACCCATCCTAATTTCATCAAACCCATCCTAATTTCTTCAAACCCATGCTAAATTGCTCAAACCTCAGGTAAATTTTCAAACCACATAAATTTTCGTTCGGTTTCATCAAACCCATCCTAATTTCTTCAAACCCATGCTAAATTGCTCAAACCTCACATAAATTTTCAAACCACATAAATTTTCGTTCGGTTTCATCAAACCCATCCTAATTTCTTCAAACCCATGCTAATTTGCTCAAACCTCAGATAAATTTTCAAACCTCATAAATTTTCGTTCGGATTCATCAAACCCATCCTAATTTCATCAAACCCATCCTAATTTCTTCAAACCCATGCTAAATTGCTCAAACCTCAGGTAAATTTTCAAACCACATAAATTTTCGTTCGGTTTCATCAAACCCATCCTAATTTCTTCAAACCCATGCTAATTTGCTCAAACCTCAGATAAATTTTCAAACCTCATAAATTTTCGTTCGGATTCATCAAACCCATCCTAATTTCATCAAACCCATCCTAATTTCTTCAAACCCATGCTAATTTGCTCAAACCTCAGATAAATTTTCAAACCTCATAAATTTTCGTTCGGATTCATCAAACCCATCCTAATTTCATCAAACCCATCCTAATTTCTTCAAACCCATGCTAAATTGCTCAAACCTCAGGTAAATTTTCAAACCACATAAATTTTCGTTCGGTTTCATCAAACCCATCCTAATTTCGTCAAACCCATGCTAAATATGTCAAACCTCACATAAATTTTCAAACCACATAAATTTTCGTTCGGTTTCATCAAACCCATCCTAATTTCTTCAAACCCATGCTAAATTGCTCAAACCTCACATAAATTTTCAAACCTCATAAATTTTCGTTCGGATTCATCAAACCCATCCTAATTTCATCAAACCCATCCTAATTTCTTCAAACCCATGCTAAATTGCTCAAACCTCAGGTAAATTTTCAAACCACATAAATTTTCGTTCGGTTTCATCAAACCCATCCTAATTTCTTCAAACCCATGCTAAATTGCTCAAACCTCACATAAATTTTCAAACCACATAAATTTTCGTTCGGTTTCATCAAACCCATCCTAATTTCTTCAAACCCATGCTAATTTGCTCAAACCTCAGATAAATTTTCAAACCTCATAAATTTTCGTTCGGATTCATCAAACCCATCCTAATTTCATCAAACCCATCCTAATTTCTTCAAACCCATGCTAAATTGCTCAAACCTCAGGTAAATTTTCAAACCACATAAATTTTCGTTCGGTTTCATCAAACCCATCCTAATTTCTTCAAACCCATGCTAATTTGCTCAAACCTCAGATAAATTTTCAAACCTCATAAATTTTCGTTCGGATTCATCAAACCCATCCTAATTTCATCAAACCCATCCTAATTTCTTCAAACCCATGCTAATTTGCTCAAACCTCAGATAAATTTTCAAACCTCATAAATTTTCGTTCGGATTCATCAAACCCATCCTAATTTCTTCAAACCCATGCTAAATTGCTCAAACCTCACATAAATTTTCAAACCACATAAATTTTCGTTCGGTTTCATCAAACCCATCCTAATTTCTTCAAACCCATGCTAATTTGCTCAAACCTCACATAAATTTTCAAACCTCACATAAATTTTCGTTCGGTTTCATCAAACCCATCCTAATTTCATCAAACCCATCCTAATTTCTTCAAACCCATGCTAAATTGCTCAAACCTCACATAAATTTTCAAACCACATAAATTTTCGTTCGGTTTCATCAAACCCATCCTAATTTCATCAAACCCATCCTAATTTCTTCAAACCCATGCTAAATATGTCAAACCTCAGGTAAATTTTCAAACCACATAAATTTTCGTTCGGTTTCATCAAACCCATCCTAATTTCTTCAAACCCATGCTAAATTGCTCAAACCTCAGGTAAATTTTCAAACCACATAAATTTTCGTTCGGTTTCATCAAACCCATCCTAATTTCTTCAAACCCATGCTAAATTGCTCAAACCTCACATAAATTTTCAAACCACATAAATTTTCGTTCGGTTTCATCAAACCCATCCTAATTTCTTCAAACCCATGCTAATTTGCTCAAACCTCAGATAAATTTTCAAACCTCATAAATTTTCGTTCGGATTCATCAAACCCATCCTAATTTCATCAAACCCATCCTAATTTCTTCAAACCCATGCTAAATTGCTCAAACCTCAGGTAAATTTTCAAACCACATAAATTTTCGTTCGGTTTCATCAAACCCATCCTAATTTCTTCAAACCCATGCTAATTTGCTCAAACCTCAGATAAATTTTCAAACCTCATAAATTTTCGTTCGGATTCATCAAACCCATCCTAATTTCATCAAACCCATCCTAATTTCTTCAAACCCATGCTAAATTGCTCAAACCTCAGGTAAATTTTCAAACCACATAAATTTTCGTTCGGTTTCATCAAACCCATCCTAATTTCTTCAAACCCATGCTAATTTGCTCAAACCTCAGATAAATTTTCAAACCTCATAAATTTTCGTTCGGATTCATCAAACCCATCCTAATTTCATCAAACCCATCCTAATTTCTTCAAACCCATGCTAAATTGCTCAAACCTCAGGTAAATTTTCAAACCACATAAATTTTCGTTCGGTTTCATCAAACCCATCCTAATTTCTTCAAACCCATGCTAAATTGCTCAAACCTCACATAAATTTTCAAACCACATAAATTTTCGTTCGGTTTCATCAAACCCATCCTAATTTCTTCAAACCCATGCTAATTTGCTCAAACCTCAGATAAATTTTCAAACCTCATAAATTTTCGTTCGGATTCATCAAACCCATCCTAATTTCATCAAACCCATCCTAATTTCTTCAAACCCATGCTAAATTGCTCAAACCTCAGGTAAATTTTCAAACCACATAAATTTTCGTTCGGTTTCATCAAACCCATCCTAATTTCTTCAAACCCATGCTAAATTGCTCAAACCTCACATAAATTTTCAAACCACATAAATTTTCGTTCGGTTTCATCAAACCCATCCTAATTTCTTCAAACCCATGCTAATTTGCTCAAACCTCAGATAAATTTTCAAACCTCATAAATTTTCGTTCGGATTCATCAAACCCATCCTAATTTCATCAAACCCATCCTAATTTCTTCAAACCCATGCTAAATTGCTCAAACCTCAGGTAAATTTTCAAACCACATAAATTTTCGTTCGGTTTCATCAAACCCATCCTAATTTCTTCAAACCCATGCTAAATTGCTCAAACCTCACATAAATTTTCAAACCACATAAATTTTCGTTCGGTTTCATCAAACCCATCCTAATTTCTTCAAACCCATGCTAATTTGCTCAAACCTCAGATAAATTTTCAAACCTCATAAATTTTCGTTCGGATTCATCAAACCCATCCTAATTTCATCAAACCCATCCTAATTTCTTCAAACCCATGCTAAATTGCTCAAACCTCAGGTAAATTTTCAAACCACATAAATTTTCGTTCGGTTTCATCAAACCCATCCTAATTTCTTCAAACCCATGCTAAATTGCTCAAACCTCACATAAATTTTCAAACCACATAAATTTTCGTTCGGTTTCATCAAACCCATCCTAATTTCTTCAAACCCATGCTAAATTGCTCAAACCTCACATAAATTTTCAAACCACATAAATTTTCGTTCGGTTTCATCAAACCCATCCTAATTTCTTCAAACCCATGCTAATTTGCTCAAACCTCACATAAATTTTCAAACCTCACATAAATTTTCGTTCGGTTTCATCAAACCCATCCTAATTTCTTCAAACCCATGCTAATTTGCTCAAACCTCAGATAAATTTTCAAACCTCATAAATTTTCGTTCGGATTCATCAAACCCATCCTAATTTCATCAAACCCATCCTAATTTCTTCAAACCCATGCTAAATTGCTCAAACCTCACATAAATTTTCAAACCACATAAATTTTCGTTCGGTTTCATCAAACCCATCCTAATTTCTTCAAACCCATGCTAATTTGCTCAAACCTCAGATAAATTTTCAAACCTCATAAATTTTCGTTCGGATTCATCAAACCCATCCTAATTTCATCAAACCCATCCTAATTTCTTCAAACCCATGCTAAATTGCTCAAACCTCAGGTAAATTTTCAAACCACATAAATTTTCGTTCGGTTTCATCAAACCCATCCTAATTTCGTCAAACCCATGCTAAATATGTCAAACCTCACATAAATTTTCAAACCTCACATAAATTTTCGTTCGGTTTCATCAAACCCATCCTAATTTCTTCAAACCCATGCTAAATTGCTCAAACCTCACATAAATTTTCAAACCACATAAATTTTCGTTCGGTTTCATCAAACCCATCCTAATTTCATCAAACCCATCCTAATTTCTTCAAACCCATGCTAAATTGCTCAAACCTCACATAAATTTTCAAACCACATAAATTTTCGTTCGGTTTCATCAAACCCATCCTAATTTCTTCAAACCCATGCTAATTTGCTCAAACCTCAGATAAATTTTCAAACCTCATAAATTTTCGTTCGGATTCATCAAACCCATCCTAATTTCATCAAACCCATCCTAATTTCTTCAAACCCATGCTAAATTGCTCAAACCTCAGGTAAATTTTCAAACCACATAAATTTTCGTTCGGTTTCATCAAACCCATCCTAATTTCTTCAAACCCATGCTAATTTGCTCAAACCTCAGATAAATTTTCAAACCTCATAAATTTTCGTTCGGATTCATCAAACCCATCCTAATTTCATCAAACCCATCCTAATTTCTTCAAACCCATGCTAAATTGCTCAAACCTCAGGTAAATTTTCAAACCACATAAATTTTCGTTCGGTTTCATCAAACCCATCCTAATTTCTTCAAACCCATGCTAAATTGCTCAAACCTCACATAAATTTTCAAACCACATAAATTTTCGTTCGGTTTCATCAAACCCATCCTAATTTCTTCAAACCCATGCTAATTTGCTCAAACCTCAGATAAATTTTCAAACCTCATAAATTTTCGTTCGGATTCATCAAACCCATCCTAATTTCATCAAACCCATCCTAATTTCTTCAAACCCATGCTAAATTGCTCAAACCTCAGGTAAATTTTCAAACCACATAAATTTTCGTTCGGTTTCATCAAACCCATCCTAATTTCTTCAAACCCATGCTAATTTGCTCAAACCTCAGATAAATTTTCAAACCTCATAAATTTTCGTTCGGATTCATCAAACCCATCCTAATTTCATCAAACCCATCCTAATTTCTTCAAACCCATGCTAAATTGCTCAAACCTCAGGTAAATTTTCAAACCACATAAATTTTCGTTCGGTTTCATCAAACCCATCCTAATTTCTTCAAACCCATGCTAAATTGCTCAAACCTCACATAAATTTTCAAACCACATAAATTTTCGTTCGGTTTCATCAAACCCATCCTAATTTCTTCAAACCCATGCTAATTTGCTCAAACCTCAGATAAATTTTCAAACCTCATAAATTTTCGTTCGGATTCATCAAACCCATCCTAATTTCATCAAACCCATCCTAATTTCTTCAAACCCATGCTAAATTGCTCAAACCTCAGGTAAATTTTCAAACCACATAAATTTTCGTTCGGTTTCATCAAACCCATCCTAATTTCTTCAAACCCATGCTAAATTGCTCAAACCTCACATAAATTTTCAAACCACATAAATTTTCGTTCGGTTTCATCAAACCCATCCTAATTTCTTCAAACCCATGCTAATTTGCTCAAACCTCAGATAAATTTTCAAACCTCATAAATTTTCGTTCGGATTCATCAAACCCATCCTAATTTCATCAAACCCATCCTAATTTCTTCAAACCCATGCTAAATTGCTCAAACCTCAGGTAAATTTTCAAACCACATAAATTTTCGTTCGGTTTCATCAAACCCATCCTAATTTCTTCAAACCCATGCTAAATTGCTCAAACCTCACATAAATTTTCAAACCACATAAATTTTCGTTCGGTTTCATCAAACCCATCCTAATTTCTTCAAACCCATGCTAATTTGCTCAAACCTCAGATAAATTTTCAAACCTCATAAATTTTCGTTCGGATTCATCAAACCCATCCTAATTTCATCAAACCCATCCTAATTTCTTCAAACCCATGCTAAATTGCTCAAACATCAGGTAAATTTTCAAACCACATAAATTTTCGTTCGGTTTCATCAAACCCATCCTAATTTCTTCAAACCCATGCTAATTTGCTCAAACCTCAGATAAATTTTCAAACCTCATAAATTTTCGTTCGGATTCATCAAACCCATCCTAATTTCATCAAACCCATCCTAATTTCTTCAAACCCATGCTAAATTGCTCAAACCTCAGGTAAATTTTCAAACCACATAAATTTTCGTTCGGTTTCATCAAACCCATCCTAATTTCTTCAAACCCATGCTAAATTGCTCAAACCTCACATAAATTTTCAAACCACATAAATTTTCGTTCGGTTTCATCAAACCCATCCTAATTTCTTCAAACCCATGCTAATTTGCTCAAACCTCAGATAAATTTTCAAACCTCATAAATTTTCGTTCGGATTCATCAAACCCATCCTAATTTCATCAAACCCATCCTAATTTCTTCAAACCCATGCTAAATTGCTCAAACCTCAGGTAAATTTTCAAACCACATAAATTTTCGTTCGGTTTCATCAAACCCATCCTAATTTCTTCAAACCCATGCTAATTTGCTCAAACCTCAGATAAATTTTCAAACCTCATAAATTTTCGTTCGGATTCATCAAACCCATCCTAATTTCATCAAACCCATCCTAATTTCTTCAAACCCATGCTAATTTGCTCAAACCTCAGATAAATTTTCAAACCTCATAAATTTTCGTTCGGATTCATCAAACCCATCCTAATTTCATCAAACCCATCCTAATTTCTTCAAACCCATGCTAAATTGCTCAAACCTCAGGTAAATTTTCAAACCACATAAATTTTCGTTCGGTTTCATCAAACCCATCCTAATTTCGTCAAACCCATGCTAAATATGTCAAACCTCACATAAATTTTCAAACCACATAAATTTTCGTTCGGTTTCATCAAACCCATCCTAATTTCTTCAAACCCATGCTAAATTGCTCAAACCTCACATAAATTTTCAAACCTCATAAATTTTCGTTCGGATTCATCAAACCCATCCTAATTTCATCAAACCCATCCTAATTTCTTCAAACCCATGCTAAATTGCTCAAACCTCAGGTAAATTTTCAAACCACATAAATTTTCGTTCGGTTTCATCAAACCCATCCTAATTTCTTCAAACCCATGCTAAATTGCTCAAACCTCACATAAATTTTCAAACCACATAAATTTTCGTTCGGTTTCATCAAACCCATCCTAATTTCTTCAAACCCATGCTAATTTGCTCAAACCTCAGATAAATTTTCAAACCTCATAAATTTTCGTTCGGATTCATCAAACCCATCCTAATTTCATCAAACCCATCCTAATTTCTTCAAACCCATGCTAAATTGCTCAAACCTCAGGTAAATTTTCAAACCACATAAATTTTCGTTCGGTTTCATCAAACCCATCCTAATTTCTTCAAACCCATGCTAATTTGCTCAAACCTCAGATAAATTTTCAAACCTCATAAATTTTCGTTCGGATTCATCAAACCCATCCTAATTTCATCAAACCCATCCTAATTTCTTCAAACCCATGCTAATTTGCTCAAACCTCAGATAAATTTTCAAACCTCATAAATTTTCGTTCGGATTCATCAAACCCATCCTAATTTCATCAAACCCATCCTAATTTCTTCAAACCCATGCTAAATTGCTCAAACCTCAGGTAAATTTTCAAACCACATAAATTTTCGTTCGGTTTCATCAAACCCATCCTAATTTCGTCAAACCCATGCTAAATATGTCAAACCTCACATAAATTTTCAAACCACATAAATTTTCGTTCGGTTTCATCAAACCCATCCTAATTTCTTCAAACCCATGCTAAATTGCTCAAACCTCACATAAATTTTCAAACCTCATAAATTTTCGTTCGGATTCATCAAACCCATCCTAATTTCATCAAACCCATCCTAATTTCTTCAAACCCATGCTAAATTGCTCAAACCTCAGGTAAATTTTCAAACCACATAAATTTTCGTTCGGTTTCATCAAACCCATCCTAATTTCATCAAACCCATCCTAATTTCTTCAAACCCATGCTAAATTGCTCAAACCTCAGGTAAATTTTCAAACCACATAAATTTTCGTTCGGTTTCATCAAACCCATCCTAATTTCTTCAAACCCATGCTAAATTGCTCAAACCTCACATAAATTTTCAAACCACATAAATTTTCGTTCGGTTTCATCAAACCCATCCTAATTTCTTCAAACCCATGCTAATTTGCTCAAACCTCAGATAAATTTTCAAACCTCATAAATTTTCGTTCGGATTCATCAAACCCATCCTAATTTCATCAAACCCATCCTAATTTCTTCAAACCCATGCTAAATTGCTCAAACCTCAGGTAAATTTTCAAACCACATAAATTTTCGTTCGGTTTCATCAAACCCATCCTAATTTCTTCAAACCCATGCTAAATTGCTCAAACCTCAGGTAAATTTTCAAACCACATAAATTTTCGTTCGGTTTCATCAAACCCATCCTAATTTCTTCAAACCCATGCTAAATTGCTCAAACCTCACATAAATTTTCAAACCACATAAATTTTCGTTCGGTTTCATCAAACCCATCCTAATTTCTTCAAACCCATGCTAATTTGCTCAAACCTCACATAAATTTTCAAACCTCACATAAATTTTCGTTCGGTTTCATCAAACCCATCCTAATTTCATCAAACCCATCCTAATTTCTTCAAACCCATGCTAAATTGCTCAAACCTCACATAAATTTTCAAACCACATAAATTTTCGTTCGGTTTCATCAAACCCATCCTAATTTCATCAAACCCATCCTAATTTCTTCAAACCCATGCTAAATATGTCAAACCTCAGGTAAATTTTCAAACCACATAAATTTTCGTTCGGTTTCATCAAACCCATCCTAATTTCTTCAAACCCATGCTAAATTGCTCAAACCTCAGGTAAATTTTCAAACCACATAAATTTTCGTTCGGTTTCATCAAACCCATCCTAATTTCTTCAAACCCATGCTAAATTGCTCAAACCTCACATAAATTTTCAAACCACATAAATTTTCGTTCGGTTTCATCAAACCCATCCTAATTTCTTCAAACCCATGCTAATTTGCTCAAACCTCAGATAAATTTTCAAACCTCATAAATTTTCGTTCGGATTCATCAAACCCATCCTAATTTCATCAAACCCATCCTAATTTCTTCAAACCCATGCTAAATTGCTCAAACCTCAGGTAAATTTTCAAACCACATAAATTTTCGTTCGGTTTCATCAAACCCATCCTAATTTCTTCAAACCCATGCTAATTTGCTCAAACCTCAGATAAATTTTCAAACCTCATAAATTTTCGTTCGGATTCATCAAACCCATCCTAATTTCATCAAACCCATCCTAATTTCTTCAAACCCATGCTAAATTGCTCAAACCTCAGGTAAATTTTCAAACCACATAAATTTTCGTTCGGTTTCATCAAACCCATCCTAATTTCTTCAAACCCATGCTAATTTGCTCAAACCTCAGATAAATTTTCAAACCTCATAAATTTTCGTTCGGATTCATCAAACCCATCCTAATTTCATCAAACCCATCCTAATTTCTTCAAACCCATGCTAAATTGCTCAAACCTCAGGTAAATTTTCAAACCACATAAATTTTCGTTCGGTTTCATCAAACCCATCCTAATTTCTTCAAACCCATGCTAAATTGCTCAAACCTCACATAAATTTTCAAACCACATAAATTTTCGTTCGGTTTCATCAAACCCATCCTAATTTCTTCAAACCCATGCTAATTTGCTCAAACCTCAGATAAATTTTCAAACCTCATAAATTTTCGTTCGGATTCATCAAACCCATCCTAATTTCATCAAACCCATCCTAATTTCTTCAAACCCATGCTAAATTGCTCAAACCTCAGGTAAATTTTCAAACCACATAAATTTTCGTTCGGTTTCATCAAACCCATCCTAATTTCTTCAAACCCATGCTAATTTGCTCAAACCTCAGATAAATTTTCAAACCTCATAAATTTTCGTTCGGATTCATCAAACCCATCCTAATTTCATCAAACCCATCCTAATTTCTTCAAACCCATGCTAAATTGCTCAAACCTCAGGTAAATTTTCAAACCACATAAATTTTCGTTCGGTTTCATCAAACCCATCCTAATTTCTTCAAACCCATGCTAATTTGCTCAAACCTCAGATAAATTTTCAAACCTCATAAATTTTCGTTCGGATTCATCAAACCCATCCTAATTTCATCAAACCCATCCTAATTTCTTCAAACCCATGCTAAATTGCTCAAACCTCAGGTAAATTTTCAAACCACATAAATTTTCGTTCGGTTTCATCAAACCCATCCTAATTTCTTCAAACCCATGCTAAATTGCTCAAACCTCACATAAATTTTCAAACCACATAAATTTTCGTTCGGTTTCATCAAACCCATCCTAATTTCTTCAAACCCATGCTAATTTGCTCAAACCTCAGATAAATTTTCAAACCTCATAAATTTTCGTTCGGATTCATCAAACCCATCCTAATTTCATCAAACCCATCCTAATTTCTTCAAACCCATGCTAAATTGCTCAAACCTCAGGTAAATTTTCAAACCACATAAATTTTCGTTCGGTTTCATCAAACCCATCCTAATTTCTTCAAACCCATGCTAATTTGCTCAAACCTCAGATAAATTTTCAAACCTCATAAATTTTCGTTCGGATTCATCAAACCCATCCTAATTTCATCAAACCCATCCTAATTTCTTCAAACCCATGCTAAATTGCTCAAACCTCAGGTAAATTTTCAAACCACATAAATTTTCGTTCGGTTTCATCAAACCCATCCTAATTTCGTCAAACCCATGCTAAATATGTCAAACCTCACATAAATTTTCAAACCTCACATAAATTTTCGTTCGGTTTCATCAAACCCATCCTAATTTCATCAAACCCATCCTAATTTCTTCAAACCCATGCTAAATTGCTCAAACCTCACATAAATTTTCAAACCACATAAATTTTCGTTCGGTTTCATCAAACCCATCCTAATTTCATCAAACCCATCCTAATTTCTTCAAACCCATGCTAAATTGCTCAAACCTCAGGTAAATTTTCAAACCACATAAATTTTCGTTCGGTTTCATCAAACCCATCCTAATTTCTTCAAACCCATGCTAATTTGCTCAAACCTCAGATAAATTTTCAAACCTCATAAATTTTCGTTCGGATTCATCAAACCCATCCTAATTTCATCAAACCCATCCTAATTTCTTCAAACCCATGCTAAATTGCTCAAACCTCAGGTAAATTTTCAAACCACATAAATTTTCGTTCGGTTTCATCAAACCCATCCTAATTTCTTCAAACCCATGCTAAATTGCTCAAACCTCACATAAATTTTCAAACCACATAAATTTTCGTTCGGTTTCATCAAACCCATCCTAATTTCTTCAAACCCATGCTAATTTGCTCAAACCTCAGATAAATTTTCAAACCTCATAAATTTTCGTTCGGATTCATCAAACCCATCCTAATTTCATCAAACCCATCCTAATTTCTTCAAACCCATGCTAAATTGCTCAAACCTCAGGTAAATTTTCAAACCACATAAATTTTCGTTCGGTTTCATCAAACCCATCCTAATTTCTTCAAACCCATGCTAAATTGCTCAAACCTCACATAAATTTTCAAACCACATAAATTTTCGTTCGGTTTCATCAAACCCATCCTAATTTCTTCAAACCCATGCTAATTTGCTCAAACCTCAGATAAATTTTCAAACCTCATAAATTTTCGTTCGGATTCATCAAACCCATCCTAATTTCATCAAACCCATCCTAATTTCTTCAAACCCATGCTAAATTGCTCAAACCTCAGGTAAATTTTCAAACCACATAAATTTTCGTTCGGTTTCATCAAACCCATCCTAATTTCTTCAAACCCATGCTAAATTGCTCAAACCTCACATAAATTTTCAAACCACATAAATTTTCGTTCGGTTTCATCAAACCCATCCTAATTTCTTCAAACCCATGCTAATTTGCTCAAACCTCAGATAAATTTTCAAACCTCATAAATTTTCGTTCGGATTCATCAAACCCATCCTAATTTCATCAAACCCATCCTAATTTCTTCAAACCCATGCTAAATTGCTCAAACCTCAGGTAAATTTTCAAACCACATAAATTTTCGTTCGGTTTCATCAAACCCATCCTAATTTCTTCAAACCCATGCTAATTTGCTCAAACCTCAGATAAATTTTCAAACCTCATAAATTTTCGTTCGGATTCATCAAACCCATCCTAATTTCATCAAACCCATCCTAATTTCTTCAAACCCATGCTAAATTGCTCAAACCTCAGGTAAATTTTCAAACCACATAAATTTTCGTTCGGTTTCATCAAACCCATCCTAATTTCTTCAAACCCATGCTAAATTGCTCAAACCTCACATAAATTTTCAAACCACATAAATTTTCGTTCGGTTTCATCAAACCCATCCTAATTTCTTCAAACCCATGCTAATTTGCTCAAACCTCAGATAAATTTTCAAACCTCATAAATTTTCGTTCGGATTCATCAAACCCATCCTAATTTCATCAAACCCATCCTAATTTCTTCAAACCCATGCTAAATTGCTCAAACCTCAGGTAAATTTTCAAACCACATAAATTTTCGTTCGGTTTCATCAAACCCATCCTAATTTCTTCAAACCCATGCTAAATTGCTCAAACCTCACATAAATTTTCAAACCACATAAATTTTCGTTCGGTTTCATCAAACCCATCCTAATTTCTTCAAACCCATGCTAATTTGCTCAAACCTCAGATAAATTTTCAAACCTCATAAATTTTCGTTCGGATTCATCAAACCCATCCTAATTTCATCAAACCCATCCTAATTTCTTCAAACCCATGCTAAATTGCTCAAACCTCAGGTAAATTTTCAAACCACATAAATTTTCGTTCGGTTTCATCAAACCCATCCTAATTTCTTCAAACCCATGCTAAATTGCTCAAACCTCACATAAATTTTCAAACCACATAAATTTTCGTTCGGTTTCATCAAACCCATCCTAATTTCTTCAAACCCATGCTAATTTGCTCAAACCTCAGATAAATTTTCAAACCTCATAAATTTTCGTTCGGATTCATCAAACCCATCCTAATTTCATCAAACCCATCCTAATTTCTTCAAACCCATGCTAAATTGCTCAAACCTCAGGTAAATTTTCAAACCACATAAATTTTCGTTCGGTTTCATCAAACCCATCCTAATTTCTTCAAACCCATGCTAAATTGCTCAAACCTCACATAAATTTTCAAACCACATAAATTTTCGTTCGGTTTCATCAAACCCATCCTAATTTCTTCAAACCCATGCTAATTTGCTCAAACCTCAGATAAATTTTCAAACCTCATAAATTTTCGTTCGGATTCATCAAACCCATCCTAATTTCATCAAACCCATCCTAATTTCTTCAAACCCATGCTAAATTGCTCAAACCTCAGGTAAATTTTCAAACCACATAAATTTTCGTTCGGTTTCATCAAACCCATCCTAATTTCTTCAAACCCATGCTAATTTGCTCAAACCTCAGATAAATTTTCAAACCTCATAAATTTTCGTTCGGATTCATCAAACCCATCCTAATTTCATCAAACCCATCCTAATTTCTTCAAACCCATGCTAAATTGCTCAAACCTCAGGTAAATTTTCAAACCACATAAATTTTCGTTCGGTTTCATCAAACCCATCCTAATTTCTTCAAACCCATGCTAAATTGCTCAAACCTCACATAAATTTTCAAACCACATAAATTTTCGTTCGGTTTCATCAAACCCATCCTAATTTCTTCAAACCCATGCTAATTTGCTCAAACCTCAGATAAATTTTCAAACCTCATAAATTTTCGTTCGGATTCATCAAACCCATCCTAATTTCATCAAACCCATCCTAATTTCTTCAAACCCATGCTAAATTGCTCAAACCTCAGGTAAATTTTCAAACCACATAAATTTTCGTTCGGTTTCATCAAACCCATCCTAATTTCGTCAAACCCATGCTAAATATGTCAAACCTCACATAAATTTTCAAACCACATAAATTTTCGTTCGGTTTCATCAAACCCATCCTAATTTCTTCAAACCCATGCTAAATTGCTCAAACCTCACATAAATTTTCAAACCACATAAATTTTCGTTCGGTTTCATCAAACCCATCCTAATTTCTTCAAACCCATGCTAATTTGCTCAAACCTCAGATAAATTTTCAAACCTCATAAATTTTCGTTCGGATTCATCAAACCCATCCTAATTTCTTCAAACCCATGCTAAATTGCTCAAACCTCACATAAATTTTCAAACCTCATAAATTTTCGTTCGTATTCATCAAACCCATCCTAATTTCATCAAACCCATCCTAATTTCTTCAAACCCATGCTAAATTGCTCAAACCTCAGGTAAATTTTCAAACCACATAAATTTTCGTTCGGTTTCATCAAACCCATCCTAATTTCTTCAAACCCATGCTAATTTGCTCAAACCTCAGATAAATTTTCAAACCTCATAAATTTTCGTTCGGATTCATCAAACCCATCCTAATTTCATCAAACCCATCCTAATTTCTTCAAACCCATGCTAAATTGCTCAAACCTCAGGTAAATTTTCAAACCACATAAATTTTCGTTCGGTTTCATCAAACCCATCCTAATTTCTTCAAACCCATGCTAAATTGCTCAAACCTCACATAAATTTTCAAACCACATAAATTTTCGTTCGGTTTCATCAAACCCATCCTAATTTCTTCAAACCCATGCTAATTTGCTCAAACCTCAGATAAATTTTCAAACCTCATAAATTTTCGTTCGGATTCATCAAACCCATCCTAATTTCATCAAACCCATCCTAATTTCTTCAAACCCATGCTAAATTGCTCAAACCTCAGGTAAATTTTCAAACCACATAAATTTTCGTTCGGTTTCATCAAACCCATCCTAATTTCTTCAAACCCATGCTAATTTGCTCAAACCTCAGATAAATTTTCAAACCTCATAAATTTTCGTTCGGATTCATCAAACCCATCCTAATTTCATCAAACCCATCCTAATTTCTTCAAACCCATGCTAAATTGCTCAAACCTCAGGTAAATTTTCAAACCACATAAATTTTCGTTCGGTTTCATCAAACCCATCCTAATTTCGTCAAACCCATGCTAAATATGTCAAACCTCACATAAATTTTCAAACCTCACATAAATTTTCGTTCGGTTTCATCAAACCCATCCTAATTTCGTCAAACCCATGCTAAATATGTCAAACCTCACATAAATTTTCAAACCTCACATAAATTTTCGTTCGGTTTCATCAAACCCATCCTAATTTCTTCAAACCCATGCTAATTTGCTCAAACCTCAGATAAATTTTCAAACCTCATAAATTTTCGTTCGGATTCATCAAACCCATCCTAATTTCATCAAACCCATCCTAATTTCTTCAAACCCATGCTAAATTGCTCAAACCTCAGGTAAATTTTCAAACCACATAAATTTTCGTTCGGTTTCATCAAACCCATCCTAATTTCGTCAAACCCATGCTAAATATGTCAAACCTCACATAAATTTTCAAACCACATAAATTTTCGTTCGGTTTCATCAAACCCATCCTAATTTCTTCAAACCCATGCTAAATTGCTCAAACCTCACATAAATTTTCAAACCACATAAATTTTCGTTCGGTTTCATCAAACCCATCCTAATTTCTTCAAACCCATGCTAATTTGCTCAAACCTCAGATAAATTTTCAAACCTCATAAATTTTCGTTCGGATTCATCAAACCCATCCTAATTTCTTCAAACCCATGCTAAATTGCTCAAACCTCACATAAATTTTCAAACCTCATAAATTTTCGTTCGGATTCATCAAACCCATCCTAATTTCATCAAACCCATCCTAATTTCTTCAAACCCATGCTAAATTGCTCAAACCTCAGGTAAATTTTCAAACCACATAAATTTTCGTTCGGTTTCATCAAACCCATCCTAATTTCGTCAAACCCATGCTAAATATGTCAAACCTCACATAAATTTTCAAACCTCACATAAATTTTCGTTCGGTTTCATCAAACCCATCCTAATTTCTTCAAACCCATGCTAAATTGCTCAAACCTCACATAAATTTTCAAACCACATAAATTTTCGTTCGGTTTCATCAAACCCATCCTAATTTCATCAAACCCATCCTAATTTCTTCAAACCCATGCTAAATTGCTCAAACCTCAGGTAAATTTTCAAACCACATAAATTTTCGTTCGGTTTCATCAAACCCATCCTAATTTCGTCAAACCCATGCTAAATATGTCAAACCTCACATAAATTTTCAAACCTCACATAAATTTTCGTTCGGTTCCATCAAACCCATCCTAATTTCGTCAAACCCATGCTAAATATGTCAAACCTCACATAAATTTTCAAACCTCACATAAATTTTCGTTCGGTTTCATCAAACCCTTCCTAATTTCTTCAAACCCATGCTAAATTGCTCAAACCTCACATAAATTTTCAAACCACATAAATTTTCGTTCGGTTTCATCAAACCCATCCTAATTTCATCAAACCCATCCTAATTTCTTCAAACCCATGCTAAATTGCTCAAACCTCAGGTAAATTTTCAAACCACATAAATTTTCGTTCGGTTTCATCAAACCCATCCTAATTTCTTCAAACCCATGCTAATTTGCTCAAACCTCAGATAAATTTTCAAACCACATAAATTTTCGTTCGGTTTCATCAAACCCATCCTAATTTCTTCAAACCCATGCTAATTTGCTCAAACCTCAGATAAATTTTCAAACCTCATAAATTTTCGTTCGGATTCATCAAACCCATCCTAATTTCATCAAACCCATCCTAATTTCTTCAAACCCATGCTAAATTGCTCAAACCTCAGGTAAATTTTCAAACCACATAAATTTTCGTTCGGTTTCATCAAACCCATCCTAATTTCTTCAAACCCATGCTAAATTGCTCAAACCTCACATAAATTTTCAAACCACATAAATTTTCGTTCGGTTTCATCAAACCCATCCTAATTTCTTCAAACCCATGCTAATTTGCTCAAACCTCAGATAAATTTTCAAACCTCATAAATTTTCGTTCGGATTCATCAAACCCATCCTAATTTCATCAAACCCATCCTAATTTCTTCAAACCCATGCTAAATTGCTCAAACCTCAGGTAAATTTTCAAACCACATAAATTTTCGTTCGGTTTCATCAAACCCATCCTAATTTCTTCAAACCCATGCTAATTTGCTCAAACCTCAGATAAATTTTCAAACCTCATAAATTTTCGTTCGGATTCATCAAACCCATCCTAATTTCATCAAACCCATCCTAATTTCTTCAAACCCATGCTAAATTGCTCAAACCTCAGGTAAATTTTCAAACCACATAAATTTTCGTTCGGTTTCATCAAACCCATCCTAATTTCGTCAAACCCATGCTAAATATGTCAAACCTCACATAAATTTTCAAACCTCACATAAATTTTCGTTCGGTTTCATCAAACCCATCCTAATTTCATCAAACCCATCCTAATTTCTTCAAACCCATGCTAAATTGCTCAAACCTCACATAAATTTTCAAACCACATAAATTTTCGTTCGGTTTCATCAAACCCATCCTAATTTCATCAAACCCATCCTAATTTCTTCAAACCCATGCTAAATATGTCAAACCTCAGGTAAATTTTCAAACCACATAAATTTTCGTTCGGTTTCATCAAACCCATCCTAATTTCTTCAAACCCATGCTAAATTGCTCAAACCTCAGGTAAATTTTCAAACCACATAAATTTTCGTTCGGTTTCATCAAACCCATCCTAATTTCTTCAAACCCATGCTAAATTGCTCAAACCTCACATAAATTTTCAAACCACATAAATTTTCGTTCGGTTTCATCAAACCCATCCTAATTTCTTCAAACCCATGCTAATTTGCTCAAACCTCAGATAAATTTTCAAACCTCATAAATTTTCGTTCGGATTCATCAAACCCATCCTAATTTCATCAAACCCATCCTAATTTCTTCAAACCCATGCTAAATTGCTCAAACCTCAGGTAAATTTTCAAACCACATAAATTTTCGTTCGGTTTCATCAAACCCATCCTAATTTCTTCAAACCCATGCTAATTTGCTCAAACCTCAGATAAATTTTCAAACCTCATAAATTTTCGTTCGGATTCATCAAACCCATCCTAATTTCATCAAACCCATCCTAATTTCTTCAAACCCATGCTAAATTGCTCAAACCTCAGGTAAATTTTCAAACCACATAAATTTTCGTTCGGTTTCATCAAACCCATCCTAATTTCTTCAAACCCATGCTAATTTGCTCAAACCTCAGATAAATTTTCAAACCTCATAAATTTTCGTTCGGATTCATCAAACCCATCCTAATTTCATCAAACCCATCCTAATTTCTTCAAACCCATGCTAAATTGCTCAAACCTCAGGTAAATTTTCAAACCACATAAATTTTCGTTCGGTTTCATCAAACCCATCCTAATTTCTTCAAACCCATGCTAAATTGCTCAAACCTCACATAAATTTTCAAACCACATAAATTTTCGTTCGGTTTCATCAAACCCATCCTAATTTCTTCAAACCCATGCTAATTTGCTCAAACCTCAGATAAATTTTCAAACCTCATAAATTTTCGTTCGGATTCATCAAACCCATCCTAATTTCATCAAACCCATCCTAATTTCTTCAAACCCATGCTAAATTGCTCAAACCTCAGGTAAATTTTCAAACCACATAAATTTTCGTTCGGTTTCATCAAACCCATCCTAATTTCTTCAAACCCATGCTAAATTGCTCAAACCTCAGGTAAATTTTCAAACCACATAAATTTTCGTTCGGTTTCATCAAACCCATCCTAATTTCTTCAAACCCATGCTAAATTGCTCAAACCTCACATAAATTTTCAAACCACATAAATTTTCGTTCGGTTTCATCAAACCCATCCTAATTTCTTCAAACCCATGCTAATTTGCTCAAACCTCAGATAAATTTTCAAACCTCATAAATTTTCGTTCGGATTCATCAAACCCATCCTAATTTCATCAAACCCATCCTAATTTCTTCAAACCCATGCTAAATTGCTCAAACCTCAGGTAAATTTTCAAACCACATAAATTTTCGTTCGGTTTCATCAAACCCATCCTAATTTCTTCAAACCCATGCTAAATTGCTCAAACCTCACATAAATTTTCAAACCACATAAATTTTCGTTCGGTTTCATCAAACCCATCCTAATTTCTTCAAACCCATGCTAATTTGCTCAAACCTCACATAAATTTTCAAACCTCACATAAATTTTCGTTCGGTTTCATCAAACCCATCCTAATTTCATCAAACCCATCCTAATTTCTTCAAACCCATGCTAAATTGCTCAAACCTCACATAAATTTTCAAACCACATAAATTTTCGTTCGGTTTCATCAAACCCATCCTAATTTCATCAAACCCATCCTAATTTCTTCAAACCCATGCTAAATATGTCAAACCTCAGGTAAATTTTCAAACCACATAAATTTTCGTTCGGTTTCATCAAACCCATCCTAATTTCTTCAAACCCATGCTAAATTGCTCAAACCTCAGGTAAATTTTCAAACCACATAAATTTTCGTTCGGTTTCATCAAACCCATCCTAATTTCTTCAAACCCATGCTAATTTGCTCAAACCTCAGATAAATTTTCAAACCACATAAATTTTCGTTCGGTTTCATCAAACCCATCCTAATTTCTTCAAACCCATGCTAATTTGCTCAAACCTCAGATAAATTTTCAAACCTCATAAATTTTCGTTCGGATTCATCAAACCCATCCTAATTTCATCAAACCCATCCTAATTTCTTCAAACCCATGCTAAATTGCTCAAACCTCAGGTAAATTTTCAAACCACATAAATTTTCGTTCGGTTTCATCAAACCCATCCTAATTTCTTCAAACCCATGCTAAATTGCTCAAACCTCACATAAATTTTCAAACCACATAAATTTTCGTTCGGTTTCATCAAACCCATCCTAATTTCTTCAAACCCATGCTAATTTGCTCAAACCTCAGATAAATTTTCAAACCTCATAAATTTTCGTTCGGATTCATCAAACCCATCCTAATTTCATCAAACCCATCCTAATTTCTTCAAACCCATGCTAAATTGCTCAAACCTCAGGTAAATTTTCAAACCACATAAATTTTCGTTCGGTTTCATCAAACCCATCCTAATTTCTTCAAACCCATGCTAATTTGCTCAAACCTCAGATAAATTTTCAAACCTCATAAATTTTCGTTCGGATTCATCAAACCCATCCTAATTTCATCAAACCCATCCTAATTTCTTCAAACCCATGCTAAATTGCTCAAACCTCAGGTAAATTTTCAAACCACATAAATTTTCGTTCGGTTTCATCAAACCCATCCTAATTTCGTCAAACCCATGCTAAATATGTCAAACCTCACATAAATTTTCAAACCTCACATAAATTTTCGTTCGGTTTCATCAAACCCATCCTAATTTCATCAAACCCATCCTAATTTCTTCAAACCCATGCTAAATTGCTCAAACCTCACATAAATTTTCAAACCACATAAATTTTCGTTCGGTTTCATCAAACCCATCCTAATTTCATCAAACCCATCCTAATTTCTTCAAACCCATGCTAAATATGTCAAACCTCAGGTAAATTTTCAAACCACATAAATTTTCGTTCGGTTTCATCAAACCCATCCTAATTTCTTCAAACCCATGCTAAATTGCTCAAACCTCAGGTAAATTTTCAAACCACATAAATTTTCGTTCGGTTTCATCAAACCCATCCTAATTTCTTCAAACCCATGCTAAATTGCTCAAACCTCACATAAATTTTCAAACCACATAAATTTTCGTTCGGTTTCATCAAACCCATCCTAATTTCTTCAAACCCATGCTAATTTGCTCAAACCTCAGATAAATTTTCAAACCTCATAAATTTTCGTTCGGATTCATCAAACCCATCCTAATTTCATCAAACCCATCCTAATTTCTTCAAACCCATGCTAAATTGCTCAAACCTCAGGTAAATTTTCAAACCACATAAATTTTCGTTCGGTTTCATCAAACCCATCCTAATTTCTTCAAACCCATGCTAATTTGCTCAAACCTCAGATAAATTTTCAAACCTCATAAATTTTCGTTCGGATTCATCAAACCCATCCTAATTTCATCAAACCCATCCTAATTTCTTCAAACCCATGCTAAATTGCTCAAACCTCAGGTAAATTTTCAAACCACATAAATTTTCGTTCGGTTTCATCAAACCCATCCTAATTTCTTCAAACCCATGCTAATTTGCTCAAACCTCAGATAAATTTTCAAACCTCATAAATTTTCGTTCGGATTCATCAAACCCATCCTAATTTCATCAAACCCATCCTAATTTCTTCAAACCCATGCTAAATTGCTCAAACCTCAGGTAAATTTTCAAACCACATAAATTTTCGTTCGGTTTCATCAAACCCATCCTAATTTCTTCAAACCCATGCTAAATTGCTCAAACCTCACATAAATTTTCAAACCACATAAATTTTCGTTCGGTTTCATCAAACCCATCCTAATTTCTTCAAACCCATGCTAATTTGCTCAAACCTCAGATAAATTTTCAAACCTCATAAATTTTCGTTCGGATTCATCAAACCCATCCTAATTTCATCAAACCCATCCTAATTTCTTCAAACCCATGCTAAATTGCTCAAACCTCAGGTAAATTTTCAAACCACATAAATTTTCGTTCGGTTTCATCAAACCCATCCTAATTTCTTCAAACCCATGCTAAATTGCTCAAACCTCACATAAATTTTCAAACCACATAAATTTTCGTTCGGTTTCATCAAACCCATCCTAATTTCTTCAAACCCATGCTAATTTGCTCAAACCTCAGATAAATTTTCAAACCTCATAAATTTTCGTTCGGATTCATCAAACCCATCCTAATTTCATCAAACCCATCCTAATTTCTTCAAACCCATGCTAAATTGCTCAAACCTCAGGTAAATTTTCAAACCACATAAATTTTCGTTCGGTTTCATCAAACCCATCCTAATTTCTTCAAACCCATGCTAAATTGCTCAAACCTCACATAAATTTTCAAACCACATAAATTTTCGTTCGGTTTCATCAAACCCATCCTAATTTCTTCAAACCCATGCTAATTTGCTCAAACCTCAGATAAATTTTCAAACCTCATAAATTTTCGTTCGGATTCATCAAACCCATCCTAATTTCATCAAACCCATCCTAATTTCTTCAAACCCATGCTAAATTGCTCAAACCTCAGGTAAATTTTCAAACCACATAAATTTTCGTTCGGTTTCATCAAACCCATCCTAATTTCTTCAAACCCATGCTAATTTGCTCAAACCTCAGATAAATTTTCAAACCTCATAAATTTTCGTTCGGATTCATCAAACCCATCCTAATTTCATCAAACCCATCCTAATTTCTTCAAACCCATGCTAAATTGCTCAAACCTCAGGTAAATTTTCAAACCACATAAATTTTCGTTCGGTTTCATCAAACCCATCCTAATTTCTTCAAACCCATGCTAATTTGCTCAAACCTCAGATAAATTTTCAAACCTCATAAATTTTCGTTCGGATTCATCAAACCCATCCTAATTTCATCAAACCCATCCTAATTTCTTCAAACCCATGCTAAATTGCTCAAACCTCAGGTAAATTTTCAAACCACATAAATTTTCGTTCGGTTTCATCAAACCCATCCTAATTTCTTCAAACCCATGCTAATTTGCTCAAACCTCAGATAAATTTTCAAACCTCATAAATTTTCGTTCGGATTCATCAAACCCATCCTAATTTCATCAAACCCATCCTAATTTCTTCAAACCCATGCTAATTTGCTCAAACCTCAGATAAATTTTCAAACCTCATAAATTTTCGTTCGGATTCATCAAACCCATCCTAATTTCATCAAACCCATCCTAATTTCTTCAAACCCATGCTAAATTGCTCAAACCTCAGGTAAATTTTCAAACCACATAAATTTTCGTTCGGTTTCATCAAACCCATCCTAATTTCGTCAAACCCATGCTAAATTTGTCAAACCTCACATAAATTTTCAAACCACATAAATTTTCGTTCGGTTTCATCAAACCCATCCTAATTTCTTCAAACCCATGCTAAATTGCTCAAACCTCACATAAATTTTCAAACCTCATAAATTTTCGTTCGGATTCATCAAACCCATCCTAATTTCATCAAACCCATCCTAATTTCTTCAAACCCATGCTAAATTGCTCAAACCTCAGGTAAATTTTCAAACCACATAAATTTTCGTTCGGTTTCATCAAACCCATCCTAATTTCTTCAAACCCATGCTAAATTGCTCAAACCTCACATAAATTTTCAAACCACATAAATTTTCGTTCGGTTTCATCAAACCCATCCTAATTTCTTCAAACCCATGCTAATTTGCTCAAACCTCAGATAAATTTTCAAACCTCATAAATTTTCGTTCGGATTCATCAAACCCATCCTAATTTCATCAAACCCATCCTAATTTCTTCAAACCCATGCTAAATTGCTCAAACCTCAGGTAAATTTTCAAACCACATAAATTTTCGTTCGGTTTCATCAAACCCATCCTAATTTCTTCAAACCCATGCTAATTTGCTCAAACCTCAGATAAATTTTCAAACCTCATAAATTTTCGTTCGGATTCATCAAACCCATCCTAATTTCATCAAACCCATCCTAATTTCTTCAAACCCATGCTAATTTGCTCAAACCTCAGATAAATTTTCAAACCTCATAAATTTTCGTTCGGATTCATCAAACCCATCCTAATTTCATCAAACCCATCCTAATTTCTTCAAACCCATGCTAAATTGCTCAAACCTCAGGTAAATTTTCAAACCACATAAATTTTCGTTCGGTTTCATCAAACCCATCCTAATTTCGTCAAACCCATGCTAAATATGTCAAACCTCACATAAATTTTCAAACCACATAAATTTTCGTTCGGTTTCATCAAACCCATCCTAATTTCTTCAAACCCATGCTAAATTGCTCAAACCTCACATAAATTTTCAAACCTCATAAATTTTCGTTCGGATTCATCAAACCCATCCTAATTTCATCAAACCCATCCTAATTTCTTCAAACCCATGCTAAATTGCTCAAACCTCAGGTAAATTTTCAAACCACATAAATTTTCGTTCGGTTTCATCAAACCCATCCTAATTTCTTCAAACCCATGCTAAATTGCTCAAACCTCACATAAATTTTCAAACCACATAAATTTTCGTTCGGTTTCATCAAACCCATCCTAATTTCTTCAAACCCATGCTAATTTGCTCAAACCTCAGATAAATTTTCAAACCTCATAAATTTTCGTTCGGATTCATCAAACCCATCCTAATTTCATCAAACCCATCCTAATTTCTTCAAACCCATGCTAAATTGCTCAAACCTCAGGTAAATTTTCAAACCACATAAATTTTCGTTCGGTTTCATCAAACCCATCCTAATTTCTTCAAACCCATGCTAATTTGCTCAAACCTCAGATAAATTTTCAAACCTCATAAATTTTCGTTCGGATTCATCAAACCCATCCTAATTTCATCAAACCCATCCTAATTTCTTCAAACCCATGCTAAATTGCTCAAACCTCAGGTAAATTTTCAAACCACATAAATTTTCGTTCGGTTTCATCAAACCCATCCTAATTTCTTCAAACCCATGCTAATTTGCTCAAACCTCAGATAAATTTTCAAACCTCATAAATTTTCGTTCGGATTCATCAAACCCATCCTAATTTCATCAAACCCATCCTAATTTCTTCAAACCCATGCTAAATTGCTCAAACCTCAGGTAAATTTTCAAACCACATAAATTTTCGTTCGGTTTCATCAAACCCATCCTAATTTCTTCAAACCCATGCTAAATTGCTCAAACCTCACATAAATTTTCAAACCACATAAATTTTCGTTCGGTTTCATCAAACCCATCCTAATTTCTTCAAACCCATGCTAATTTGCTCAAACCTCAGATAAATTTTCAAACCTCATAAATTTTCGTTCGGATTCATCAAACCCATCCTAATTTCATCAAACCCATCCTAATTTCTTCAAACCCATGCTAAATTGCTCAAACCTCAGGTAAATTTTCAAACCACATAAATTTTCGTTCGGTTTCATCAAACCCATCCTAATTTCTTCAAACCCATGCTAATTTGCTCAAACCTCAGATAAATTTTCAAACCTCATAAATTTTCGTTCGGATTCATCAAACCCATCCTAATTTCATCAAACCCATCCTAATTTCTTCAAACCCATG